>JSUI01005866.1:0-10635 GCA_000833645.1 Huntiella omanensis | reverse complement strand
CAAACTCATCCTTCAGCTGGATACCGACGGACAGAGCGGTCTGACCACCGAAAGTGCAGTAGATGGCATCAGGCTTCTCGTGAAGAATGACCTTGCGGACAAACTCGGCGTTGACGGGAAGGAAGTACACCTTGTCAGCAAGACCCTTGGAGGTCTGAATGGTAGCAATGTTGGGGTTGATCAACACAGTGTAGATACCCTCTTCCTTGAGAGCCTTGATGGCCTGGGAACCAGAGTAATCGAACTCACCAGCCTGACCAATGGAAAGACCACCGGAACCAAGGATAAGAACCTTGTTAACGTGGACGCGGCTGGCACGGGGAGCCTCGGGCTCCTGACCGGGGAAAGTCACGGGCTGGTTCATGGCCGAAGGGTCAACAGAGCACTTCTCAACAGCAGTCAGGAAGACATCGAAGAGGAACTCAGTGTCACGAGGACCGGGGGTAGACTCAGGGTGGAACTGGACGGAGAAGAAAGGCTTGCTAGTGTGCATGATACCCTCGTTAGAACCGTCGTTGGCGTTGACGAAAAGCTCAGTCCAGCCCTCACGAAGGGTAGAAACATCGACGGCGTAACCGTGGTTCTGCGAGGTGATGTGGCACTTTCCAGTAACCAGCGAGGTGCAGGGAATGTTGTGACCACGGTTACCAAACTTCATCTTCTTGGTAGAAGCACCGGTGGAGCGGGCAAGAAGCTGGTGACCCAGGCAGATACCAAAGATGGGGGTCTTGGCGGCCTTGACGGCGGCGTCAATGATGGCAGCGGTGCCGGTAAGAACAGCTGGGTCACCGGGACCGTTGGAGAGGAAAAGACCGTCGTAGTCGGTCTCGGTGGAAATGTCGTGGTTGTAGGGGACAACCTTGACTTCAACACCGCGCTTGAGAAGGCAGCGGAGTTGGTTGTATTTCATACCAACATCCAAGCAGATGACACGCAGAGTACGACCGGAGGGGTGCTTGCGGGCGACATCAACGGGAGGCTTGTACAGCTTGGGCTCCTTGATGGAGACTATAATGAGGTTAGTATGCAAGAAAAAAGAAGTAGAAAGTTAGGGAAACTTACCCTCAGCAACCAGGTTAGTGGCGTTGGGGTCAGAGAACTCAATCTGCTCAAACTCATCGAGAGGAAGAGGCTCAGTGAAGAACTCAAGATCAGCACCAGAGGCAGCAGACTTGTGCATACGGAGCTTGGCCATGGTAACACCATTTTCACGGATACGCTTGGTAAGCTCACGGGTGTCAACACCGTAAATAGCGGGGACACCCTGCTCCTTCAACCAAGCTCCGAGCGAAGAGGTAGCAAGGTAGTGGGAGTACTCTTCACCAGCGTAACCGGCAACAACGAGACCAGCAACGTGAATAGAGTTGGACTCGAAGTAGGCAGGAAGATCGCCAAGGACAGAGTCCATGACGGTGCGGTCAGGAACACCATAGTTACCAACCAAGGGGAAGGTGATAACTAAGATCTGACCACGGTAAGAAGGGTCGGTAACAGACTCGGGGTAACCGACCATACCGGTCTGGAAAACCAGTTCACCGGCAACGGTCTTTTGAGCACCGAAGCTGTAACCTTGGTAAGAGGTACCATCGTGAAGCTCAAGGCAAACAAGACGACCATCATCGTGCTTGACGAGACGAGAAGAAGCAGGAGGCTTTGAGAGAGACATTTTAAGATAATAAGGAATATGTCAAATGGAAAGAAGGAAATAGTGTATAAAGATGAGACAAACAAGACCAGTAAAGGTAGTCAGTCAGGAACAAAACAAACGAGTTAGGAAAGACTCGACAAGACAAGAAAAGTAAAGAAAGAAAGTAAACGGTATAGTGACAAGACAACTGTAAGAAAGATGGCTTATATTTTTCAAGAGATACTAGGAGATAGCTACGTAAAAGGCAAGATGATACTTCTGAGGTTCAATCGTTCAAGATAATCACCAAGGATAAAAGATCTGCTGGGGGGAAGACAGAAATTGAATCTCAATGATGATGTATAACAAGGACGAAGACAAGGTAGGAACTCGAAAGTCAGACTTCTTGGATCTCTTTTGATATGCTTATTCTCCAGTTTCTCACGAAAGGGCCAAAACCGCAACAATTCGTAGTAGAATCTGGAGAGAGAAAGAAGAAAGAAGGAGGAGAAGGAAAAAGGAAAAAAAGAAAGAGAAGAAGAAAGAGATATCAAGAAGTCGAAGGTGAGGGTGACGAACGAAACTATTTGTATGTGGTTTGATGAGATGGGAGTATACATACGCATCGGCGGGTCCACCATGAAGCGGAACTGAAAAAGCTCGTTTGTCCCGGGGGTAGCCAGCCTAGGAGATTTTTTAGGAAGGCTAGAGAGTGTTTATGGCGGGGCAATTACTTGTGGCGTTTGAGTAGGGGCGTGTCCGCGGATAGGGGTGTTTCTATCTAGGAGTAGTTTTTTTTTCGCTTGTCTGCTCTGTTATAGTTTGTATAATAGCTTTTTTGGGATCTAAAGACTGGGAATTTGATTGGTTGGCGGGAAAGGCGGGGCGCCGTGTACGGACTAGTGGGGTGGTGAGGGGATTGTATAAAATTTTCTAGAGTGCAGAGTTTTTTCTTTACTTTTCTTGTTGCTGTAGAGGAGTTGGAACAATGTTTTGGGAATGGGGCTAAGAGAGAACAGACTATACAGTAATCACGGACTGGTCATGAAGTATGCAGGATATGTCCGGGTCCTACATATCCAAACGCATGCCACGTCGGAATAAGTCCAATGGTTTGTAAGAGTACGCACACGACTACTCACTTAATCGGTCACCGTGAATTTTCTACGGTAAGAACCCCACTTTCCACCCCTTGCTGCCCTTGACATGCATGGGCTTCCTACACCGCTTATAGGCCAGTTTTGGGATATCCAGTGAAGAAGAAACTTCATTGATGTGCTGTGAATATGTCCGACACTTCTAAATTGTTACGGTTGTTGAGTTTAAAGGAGCCGTGATTGGGACTTTTTCTTGGATTTGAAAGGCCCACTTATGCCTAGACAGGCTGATACTGAAGTGGTTCCTTGGTGGGTTACATGGACGTAATGAATCCTTGAGACCTTTGTATATTGATATCGTCACATTAGTGAGAATCTTACATACATCCACAGTCAACTCTTGATCTATAGAACATATCTAAACCACTGAAACTTTCAAATTGTCATCAGAACCCCCCTTCTTCTCTCAGTAACTCCACCTCTCCCCCCACACCCAAATATTGCGTCAACATGCGGCCCGCTGGAAACCGCTCGTTCGTCATAGTGGATGTCCCGGTGGAGGCTCTGATTCGCAATAAGCGTAATGGGTTAGCTTGGACGGAGTAAATGGAGATAATGGAGACGGCCTTGGTAAAGGATTGCACTAGCATGACATGGCATAGTGCCGGGGAGCCAGAAAGTGGCAATATTTGGAAGATTTTGAAGCCGTTGTAAATTTGGGAACCCTTACAAACGGAGGTACGGACATTGGTTGAATTTGATTCGGGAGTAGAATGTGATAGAACAGGTTTGGAAAGATGCTGCTTATATCAAGAGATGAGTAGATGAGTGATGTACTCGATTAGTCGATCAGATCAACACCCAGATCATCTAAAACGCCCAAAAATCAACTTTCTACAAATTTCGGCTCCAAATTTCTCGTTCATGGTGTATATAAACTCAAACAACACCTCTCCTACCAACGAAGCTCAGATGACGCAGTGGTAGCGTGTGAGACTGCAGTTCTTAAAGTCATCGGTTCGACTCCGGTTCTGAGCTTGTCTTTTTTCACTTAGCCTTTTTTCGGACCACCCGGCCCACTTTATTTACTTTATTTACTTATTTTCGAATTCCCAACCAATCAGCATCTCCCGTCACCATCCATTCTCCACTTAAATTTCTCTTTTTCAATTGCCATGAATTCCCCCCCACGCCACAACGCCACATGTGATGCTATATTGTACACCCTTTCGGATATGATACACCCCTTGAATCCTGGATTGTAACCCCGCGTTTGGGACGGACGGTTGGATCAAAGTTTAGATGATGATGTTGATTGTGATGATTGTGGGGGTGGGTATGTAGATTTAAGATATTAGGATGATGGACGGGAGCGGGAGGATTATGGGAGGGTAAGGGGACATTAGGGGGGGTGTCGGGAAATATCGAGGACGGGACGGGAGATCGTGATGAGAGTGCGGAATTTGGTGGTGTAGATTGATTATGATATTGACAGATGCGGGGAGGGGTTTAAGAGGTTCCTGTTCGTGGGGGATGAAGAAAGTATCTCGGATGATATCCGTGAATTTGGACATTTAAAGGTGTTCAAAGACCCGGGAATGTTGGAAAATATCCACGTCTCTGGCTACCTTTTTACTCTACAAATATCCCTTGATATTGGCGTCATAAAACTACCAAATGTTTTCCAAAAGTTTCATATCTATGTACATGTCACATAAACTTGGCGCCAAGTCTACGCATGTCGNTTAAGAGGTTCCTGTTCGTGGGGGATGAAGAAAGTATCTCGGATGATATCCGTGAATTTGGAGATTTAAAGGTGTTCAAAGACCCGGGAATGTTGGAAAATATCCACGTCTCTGGCTACCTTTTTACACTGCAAATATCCCTTGATATTGGCGTCATAAAACTACCGACTGTTTTCCAAAAGTTTCATATCTATGTACATACACGTCACATAAACTTGGCGCCAAGTCTACGCATGTCGTTGAAATCAGTGTTACACAGTAGGTTATCAGGAAACTACCACGAGACTGATTCAATTGGACGAAGACTAATAACGATCGATTGTGTGACATGATTCACGGGGTATAAACATCAGATGAGATAGACAGGGGCCATATGTTTGTAGTTTTGCTAAACGACTCGAGAAATATGAACAAGTTTAATCTCCCATGATGTTGAATTATGACGAATAAAGAACTACCACTGTGTCGTTGCAAAGCGATAAGTATGTAAATACCCCGCAATTGCCCCATCCGGACACGGCACTTCCCTAAGACAAAAAGGCCTAGACGCTTTCCCTAGTTGAGGATAATGTCTCAGTAGCTGCAAACGAAAACGATATGGATAGACTACACGTTCAATGGATTACTGCGGTATTTAAGCGAGCTGGAAGCCGAAGTGGGAGCCGTGTGGGTTGATGAGGGGTTTGTATGAGACATGATGTCATGTGGGCTGTTTCCGTGTCTATAGAGATGGATATAAAACTGGTTGATGTTCCATCGTCTCTGCAGAAATGAATCTTCATGTCTCAACTGATTCAACAACGACACAATGGAAAGTTTACACGAAGACACATTCAAACGGCCTGCCCCGGTCCGTACACCCGATGACTACGCCGATGCTCCCGACTCCGCTTGTCTAACATGCGCCCACTCGGCCATCGAGCCACACTCATTTTCCCACGAAACCCCCGTGACACCGGCCGTTCCGTTCGCCGCAACTCCACGGACCCTCTCGCGAACTCCATCCTATGCGGGTTTCAAAGAGGGTACAAGAGCCATGGCCAGCCCCGATCGCGATGCCGCTTATACTACGAAGAAGAAGGGAGCAAGCGAGCCTGTTAACATGAGAGATGCTACAGGGGCTGGGGTGGGCGAGGATGCTGTTCCAACGGCGGCGGAGAGACGGGAGGTCTTGGAGACTGGGAGGAATGGTGTGGCTCGTGGCCTAGCTAGATATCCTTCTACTAGTAACCTTGAAGAAAGCCGGATGGATGAAAAGTTCCCTGCTGTTGCAAAGGCGCCTAATGAAGCTGGAATCTGGGATGTAGATCCGTTAACGGTGATGGACAGTTCAGGCAAGCCCGTTCAAAACAAGTCTCTCGGAACTCCACACACGGCCAAGCCCAAGTCCAAGGCAAAGGACTCACCCATTGCCCAAGCAGGAAACCGCCGCATCTTAGCGGCTTTTGGTCAATGGCCTGAACAAGACCGTGCATTCTCGCGGACTCTTGGAATCTTTGCCTTCTTGTTTTTCCTCAAAGCACCCTTAGGAACTACCAGTGTATCCCGTCCACTCGTCGCCCGTATCGGATTCCTTGGGGCAGCTGCTCTTGCCTGGCCGTTGGAATCATGGGCGTTCATGCAGAATGTTGTTGAGAAGATTGGGTGGGAAACGGGCGGTTTGCAGCGTTGGTGGAAGAAGGAGATTAAGCGGAATGAAGGAGATGGGGACGGGCTGGTGAAAGTTTTAGGAGAGGATAAAGTTGTTATTGATGATGAGGGCATGGAAGAAATCGTTCTCGATAAAGAGACCTTTGGAACGGCCGAGGGAGGGGTTGATAGGACTAGTTTTTCGGTTAAGGAGGGAGAAGGGCAGCATATTGAGAGGACAAAGGGACGGAGAGAGAGTTTGAGGAAAGAACGGGATAGACTGTCCAAGTCTGGTGATCTTCCTGAAGATGCTATCTTGATTGAAGATGTTAAGGGTAAGTTTTGGAATTACGGTGGTTTAAGAGATACTAACACAAGTCACAGAGGCAATCACTACGCGTGTTCACAAGGCTGCCCATCGTCTAAGTGAGGCAGTTCAAGATGAACCACCTTCAAAATCCTCAACTAAACGTTCCAAACACTCTAAGAAATCATCAACTTCGTCAGCTTCAACCAACGACTCTTTTAACGTTGAAACATCTCCAGAGGCTCTTCAATATGTTCACAAAGGTTTCTCTGTGGACACCATGATCCCTCAAGAGAATGCCACGGCCCTCTTCGGTATCTTAACCTCAGAACCCGCTAGTGGTTCCGGAGTCGAATACAGAAAAGCCAATGTCCCCGCTCCCTCCGAGAACGCTGCCGTCCTCTTTGGAATCCTCAATAACGCCCAAAAGGAGAAAGAAAAAGCCGAAGCTGGCAAGAAACATAAGCCTGAACTCGATACCAAAGCAGAGGGTATCAAGAAGTCAAGCAAGTCTTCCAAGAAGAAGAACAAGAATAAGAAGTAGGGTTGACAGGGTTAAGACGGATTTCAGTTGTGGATTACACGACATGAAGGACGACATGTGATGGATTTTGGTGGACCAATTAGATGATGAAGGATAACGTGGCGAGCCGGATAGACGGGTTTGAGGGCGGTATAGAGGGAGTATTATTGATGTGACATTTAGAAGGAAGGTCATGTGTTGAAGTGATAAGAAGCAGAGCAAGCATGTGGTGATTGTTTCGGTGAGCGGGGAACAAAAGGAATGATGAAGTGCCGTGTTTTTGTCGGGCAGGCAGTTTCAAGGGATGAACAGAATAGCTGATGCGGGGTTGACGTCAAGTTGATTAGACAAGTTGATCATACAAGTACTTTCTAGGCAGTTTTACATAACAAGAAACTTATCAAATTCACAGTATATTCACTCTTCAAAGTTCCATTCCCAACCTTCCAGGTTAAAAATCACCACTATGGTCTCCGCGTGACAAGCTACGCTCAGACCACGGGAGGTCCTCCCTTTTACTCCATATGTATCCCATCGGTAGTCAATCATTAATCAGGAAGAGGGGAGGGGCTTAGTTTATAGTGGGTGCATAGCCGGGTTTTTACATCCATCAGGCGGGCAATGAACAGACAAAAGTGTTGATAATGAGACAGGGTTTCGCCATGGATGAATGGTTCACCGAGCGCGAGATAAGAAATCTTGTCTAGTAGATTGACGGTGTAGCGGGGTGGTTAACTTCACCGACTTGTGACTTGTGATTTTGAAACTATTGGACCCCTCACCCCTTACTTGGTCTCCCTTACTTCATTCCGCTGTGAGACTTGCATATCAATCGACTGTTAACTTCATTCTGTACATGAACATTCAAAATCCTGTCGTCGTTCGACGCACACGCCAGCTGATACTTCAAACAAAACTCCTTAAACGTCAGTGCATTCTCTCAGGCGACTTAGTGCTTTACTTATGCAGGAGGTGACGTGGATACCTGGATAAATATCTACAAACCCTCTTGATAATCATGAGTTCAATCCATGATCATTAATCCTCATTTATGTTTTGAAGTTTTTAACAATCATCACTCATTGTCATTCATTGTTTCTCTCACTCATCACCCGCCAAAAGCAATTCAAACAATGCTCCTAATCACCTCAAAATAACCAATCACTAAAACCAAAAAAGCGCGCCATCTCTCCATGCCGACCCCAAAATGTTCTCCACCATACTAACCCGCGGGAACACCTCCGCGTCGCAATCTACACCACAATTACCGACATACCCATCTTCTAATCCACCACGACCACAATCTACGCGCCATGCAACTGCGGATTTCACGGAGGCAGACGATGACGATGACTCGGAAATAGAGGAGCGGGTTCCTATGGGACAGTCGACTGCGCGTCGACGAACGGGGAGCTCGACGGGGTTGTTTGCGGGAGTTCAACATGGGGAACAGGTGGAAAATGGGAGGAGATTACCCGTTCTTCCGTTATTCTCAGCTTCACATTTAGGTTGGTTACTTTGTTGAATGGCTGACATGACAAAGACATGTACTAACGTGGACATATCACAGATTCCCTCCCAATATATAACCTAACCCACGCAATCCGCATCTTAATCCAAACGCGCACAGAAACAACATTAACATGGGACCAACTCCGCTCTCCCCAAGTCTCCCAATTCCTCCTCAAGCCGATGCTNGAACCCGTTCACATGTCTGTCAAGTTCTCGCCATAAAGCTTCTCAAGGAATACAACACCCGCGAACTTATCGACGCCCTTAGTTATGACTTTCACCCATTACAAGGGTTCGAAGGCTTTCAGACGACTGGCCGGAAATTGGATTCGAGAACAAGTACATTGGAGGTAGCTATTCGGGCCGGCGCAAAGCATTTCTTGTCTCACCCGTTGGTTGTGCAGCAGCTGGAGGCGATTTGGAGTGGCGCTATCTCGTTTTATTCTGCAGCGGATAACTTGCATAGAGAGAAACCACATCCGCCGGTTTTCAGTGTACCTGGACGAGGTGTACGGACACCGTTGTTACGAGGCTCCTCGAGGGCCCCTCAGGTTCATTATAGTACGGTGAATCACCCGGCTCATAACGAGAGTGCGGCGACAAACACGACGAATTCCCTGGATACGTATAAACTAGGGAGAAGAACGGTATCATTGTATAACCCANCTCACATGTCTGTCAAGTTCTCGCCATAAAGCTTCTCAAGGAATACAACACCCGCGAACTTATCGACGCCCTTAGTTATGACTTTCACCCATTACAAGGGTTTGAGGGCTTTCAGACGACTGGCCGGAAATTGGACTCGAGAACAAGCACATTGGAGGTGGCTATTCGGGCCGGCGCAAAGCATTTCTTGTCTCATCCGTTGGTTGTGCAGCAGTTGGAAGCGATTTGGAGTGGCGCTATTTCGTTCTATTCTGCGGCGGATAACTTGCATAGAGAGAAACCACATCCTCCGGTTTTCAGTGTGCCTGGACGAGGTGTACGGACACCGTTGTTACGAGGCTCCTCGAGGGCCCCTCAGGTTCATTATAGTACGGTGAATCACCCGGCTCATAACGAGAGTGCGGCGACAAACACGACGAATTCCCTGGATACGTATAAACTAGGGAGAAGAACGGTATCATTGTATAACCCACGATATGCATCACCATTCAAACTCTCTCGTCTTCGCGTCCCACGATATCGGTCATTCTTATCAACGATATCGTTAGGCGTTCTCATTGGCTTACTTCTCGCCGTGCTCGTTCGACGAAGTACCCAGATTACCGGGCTAGAATTAATCTTCTGGTTCTGGAGTGCGGNGAGGCTCCTCGAGGGCCCCTCAGGTTCATTATAGTACGGTGAATCACCCGGCTCATAACGAGAGTGCGGCGACAAACACGACGAATTCCCTGGATACGTATAAACTAGGGAGAAGAACGGTATCATTGTATAACCCACGATATGCATCACCATTCAAACTCTCTCGTCTTCGCGTCCCACGATACCGCTCATTCTTATCAACGATATCACTAGGCGTTCTCATTGGCTTACTTCTCGCCGTGCTCGTTCGACGAAGTACCCAGATTACCGGGCTAGAATTAATCTTCTGGTTCTGGAGTGCGGGGTTCATGTTGGATGAACTTGTGGGGTTCAACGAACAGGGCTTTTCCCTATATATCATGTCCTTTTGGAATATCTTTGACCTAGGTATTCTTTGCATGTTGATATTGTACTATTGTATGCGCGCATACGGAGTATTTCTTCTAGATCCACATCATTGGAATGACATGGCCTATGATGTACTCGCCGCAAACGCAATCTTACTACTTCCACGAGTCTTTAGTGTCTTGGATCATTACCCGTATTTCTCCCAACTGCTCATCGCCTTCCGTCTCATGGCCGTAGACCTTGCCGCCGTCTTATTCCTGATTGTCATCACCTGTAGTGGCTTCTTCGTCTACTTTACTTTTTCCAAGAACCATCAAGATAGCGGCGCTTTTGCCTTTAGTATGTTCCAGATAATAATGGGATATACCCCCGCCGCATGGGACATCTGGGATCACTCGAATTTACTTGGCAAGTCATTGTTAGTCTTGTTTCTAATCATTTGCCACTTTGTCGTCGTGTAAGTTAAAGACATGTCTTGGGAAATTTCCGATACTAACCATATACAGTACTATTCTCATCACCGTGTTGACAAACTCCTTCAT
>JSUI01005865.1:0-10626 GCA_000833645.1 Huntiella omanensis | reverse complement strand
CGCGAGTGGCTCTGACGATAAAGCCATTCGTCTGTGGGATCGCGTGACGGGAAAGCCTATGTTGACGGCGCGCGGGGTGATTGCCGCTGGCATGGATAACGGGCGGAAAGACGGGGAGGCAGGGAGAGGGAAGTTGAGGGTTATGGAGCCGTTGTTAGGGCACCATAATTATGTGCATTGTTTGGCGTTTTCGCCAAAGGGGAATATCATTGCCAGTGGAGGGTACGATGAGGCGGTCTTCTTGTGGGATGTGCGGGCGGGGCGGTTAATGAGGAGTTTGCCGGCGCATAGTGATCCCGTATCAGGGATTGACTTTTCACCAGATGGGACGTTGGTGGTTAGTTGTTCAACAGATGGCCTAACGTAAGTTCCACCATCCTCCTAAATCCTCACTACCCAAAAGCTAACAAGACATCTCTCCAGTCGCATATGGGACGCCACAACAGGCCAGTGTCTCCGCACCATGGTCCACGAAGATAACCCCCGGGTATCCAACGTCCTATTTTCTCCCAACGGTCGATACGTCCTTGCCTTTTCCCACGATAACTGTCTCCGCTTATGGGACCCCGTAGCCGGCACGCCTAAAAAGACATACCAAGGGCACGCGAATACGAAATATGCACTTGGCGGGTCCTTTGGAGTTCTTACTAGACCACGTCGTAGGTCCGTGGTACAAACTGCAGTAGAGGGCACTGGCGATGTGGAAGAAGTGGCGTATATTGCTGCGGCGAGTGAAGATGGTAATGTTGTATTCTGGGATGTTAAGAGTAAAGTTGAAATCGGGCGGGTTAAGGCCCATGATGGGGTTTGTATCTGGGTAGATGTTTGCGGTGATAGTCTGGTCACTTGTGGCTTAGATGGGACCGCTAAAGTATTCAGACATACTGCCAAGATTGAGGAGTCTGATTCGGGAGACGTCCGTAGTCTCTCGTGTAACCAAGATGACGATGACGATATAGACATGATTGATTTGGTCCCAACAGATCACTTTAGCCAATAAAGAGGTTAATCCGTGGACTAATATATTCGCATATTAAACAAAAATCATGATTCATCATATCCCATAGACTAAGTAATACCAACGCTTTTACATCGTTTCCCATCCTCCGTTATTAACCTCGGCTTCCAACTTACGTCCTACGAAGCTGGGAATACCCTGCGTCAAAAAGGTGTGACGCAACTTGTCATATCTCTCCTTGTTGAGCGTCAACTGGCGACCATGACGTAATCCCATGTCCGCCTCGCCGTACCGATCCAGGTAAGGTGCTTGTGAAAAAGATCCAGACCGACGGAACAGGTAGAAAATCGAGCACTTGCGGATGTTTAGAACCATGCCGATAGTGCGTTGACACCTGTGAAATTGTTAGTTAACTTGTGTGACAAACAAATTTGATGTAGCAAAACTTACTTGAACATATGCTGTTGTGCNGTCTGGTAGCCTCTTCAATCAGTAAATCAAACTGCTCAGGCAAGCCAATAAGTTCAACAATGCCCGGGTGAGCAAGACCCATAGGCACATTCTTTGTCCCAAGTCTAACCATACCAAGTGGCTCTTCGGGGACAAAGGCCGGCGTATACATGACTTGGTGTTCAACCCAGCTCGCGACAAGCGAGTAAACCTGGGGGTTCCAGCCAATTGACTCGGCGTGAGGAAGAATAGCACCAAGCATGTTATCGAAATCCGGAACCAAAAGAGCCTCAGTAAGACGGGTAAGTTCGTCCGAGTTGTGATCAAGAGCTGTGAATTCGGAAAAGTTCACGCCATACTTGACATGCATCAAAAGCATGGTCTTGCGGAGGAAAATCAAGGCATATCTCTTGACCATCTCGTAAACATCTTCCAATGTGGCACCTTGGAACCCAGCGTTCTTCTTGGCAGGCTCGTCGTCCGAAGTGTCAGCAGTGCTAGGCTTGATCTGGGAATCGAACGTCATTTGCATGAGACGCTCGCAGAACTGACTGAACTGGTCCACTCCCTCGGGGGTTTCGTCGAGAATCTCACTATAGACAAGCTCCATCCACCGCTCACTAGGGATGCTACTGCGAATGTGGTGCACAGCACGAACAATCTCAATGAGATAGCAAAGACGAATCAGGTGGGCAATCTCAACCTCTTGAATCTCCGACAGACAGTAAGCATAATCGGTCAAAAGCACAAAACCATCTACGCTCAGAACTGGCAGGATTGACGTGTCATCGCGTGCCTCAGGATACTCGCGGATGAAAAGCTGCTTGTGTTGTTTCTCTGCTTCAGCCATGAAATGGCTAGAAATGGCGTTTTCTCCGCCAGACCGCAGACCGCCAATAGTAATGTATGTCTGCGCAGTCTCGGCCAAAACCTTGAGGTAGGTCATGGCAGTGTCTGATACGTTGGTGTTCAACATCCATGTAGGATCCAGTCGGTTTCCCGGAGCTCCTCCCTGCTGTGGTCCCAAACCACGCTGTTGGATCTCAACAGCAGCGATCGAAAAGGCGACTGACCGGATCAAAGTATCGTTGTAGCTAACGTCAGTCTCCCACGAGACACTCTTGCCGGCGGGGAAATCCTGAGCCCTCAAGCTTTGGTCCATACGGCTGTAGACTTTGGAGAGCTCACCCAACATCATGTTTGAGCCCGCTGGAAGAGGTGCCGGGGTCGGGACAGCGGCGACAGCCCGGAAGGCAGGCTGGATATCTGACGAGAATGCACCATCCGCACTAGACGACGGCTCTTCAGTTGGGTGCACCAAAGAAAGTGTTTCAATGGACTTTTCCGCTAGTGGGAGAACAAGCGTGTCCGTGCGTTGCGCGAGGAACAGCTTCAAACGACGCTTCACCGCGTGGTCAGCTTGGTCGCCCCGGTAAAACGGGTTTGTCGCCTCTTGCTCAACAAAACTCTCCAACTCAGTGATCGGCTCTAACACACCAGGATAGGTCTCAGTCCGTGGCTTCCATACAATCGGCACAAAGGTGTTGGCCAGGGCCTTGCATAGGGGACAAATAAACTCATAACGCGAGATCTGTTCCGGGTGGTGGCGCGCGATCTGGTGAGTGTGACGGCGGCGGGCAGACTGCCAATAAGTACGGAAGCAGTCGAGATGCATCAAATGACCACAACTGGTAGAGACCGGTCCTGGAATTGTCTGGTCTGCCGGGAAGCCCTCGCCAATGGGAATCGATTCGGCCTCATTGGATGAATTAATCTGTCCACGCGGGAGCACCCGACGGCCGGCAATTCCGAACGGCTTCGTACGGTCATACAGACGGTCTAGACTGGCAGGAGTATCCTGGACTTCCTGAACCCAGTCGGCCCGCTGTAGATTTGTCGTGCGTACAATACGGGTCTCGTTGAACAGAGAAAACGTACCATAAATCCTCTTATCGTCAGTCTTCTCTTGGCACTGGAGGCATGTGTCCGATGGGAACTTCCAAATGTGATCCATCGGGCTTGTTTTATTGTCCACCTCGACATCGCCCATCTCCTCGTCGTCATTATCCGAATCCCAGTCCAAATCCGACTGCTTCACCATAAACTCAGCCTGTTGCTTTTTGAACTGTGCCATAATGCGCGCCTGCTTCTCTGCCGCCGCGGCCTTTTTGCGTGCACGCTCTTCCTCGGCATTCTTCTCGGTATCCCCAGTGGCCTCGCTTTCCTGGGAGACTACACCCAATAGATTGGGCTTCTTCTCCTGCATGCGACGCAGAATGTGCTGTACCTTAATGTGCGATACACTGTGGTCGCGATCTTGTTGCAGCATTTTAAGAAGTGAGACGAGGGTGTTGTCGTCCTTCTTGTCAGAGTAAAAGGTACGGCCCCGCGCAGACACAGCACGGAAGATAAAGGAGCTCTCATCGTCTGTCGTAGACTTGTCTTCCTCGACACCGATAAGCAAAAGGTGAAGAACAGTACTCAGGAAACCATCCATGCGAGATTGTTGAATATCGGGTGTCTTTTGCTTGAAGTCAAGCGCATACAAAATACAGTAGTAAAGGACCTGGACNTGTGGTCGCGATCTTGTTGCAGCATTTTAAGAAGTGAGACGAGGGTGTTGTCGTCCTTCTTGTCAGAGTAAAAGGTACGGCCCCGCGCAGACACAGCACGATAGATAAAGGAGCTCTCATCGTCTGTCGTAGACTTGTCTTCTTCGACACCGATAAGCAAAAGGTGAAGAACAGTACTCAGGAAACCATCCATGCGAGATTGTTGAATATCGGGTGTCTTTTGCTTGAAGTCAAGCGCATACAAGATACAGTAGTAAAGGACCTGGACAAACATGCCCGTAGACGTGACCTCGGGAAGCTTCTGGAACGCACCCGTGGTAATTGGCAACAAGTTGGGCTGGTAGACAATCTCCTCGGCTTTCTTGGACAGTTCGCTAGCCATGGCCTGGCGGTATGAGTTCTCCGCATCTTCACGTTGGTTCCGGTTAAAGTTAATGTGGAAGATGTTAATCTCCTTCTTCAACTCTGGTTTGAGAGCAAACACATTAGGTTCGGTGCTACTCATATCTTTGATGTCCGTCATAGACTTCAATACCGTCTCGAACTGGGGCAGATCGGGGTAACGGTCAGACACACGGCTTAGAATCTCACTGTAAGCAAGTGGCCGGAGGCAAAGAACGTGGAGAAGATCACGGCGCATCATCAACTCGGTCGAGTTGTGAGTCTCACTGTTAGGAATCAACAGCAGACGATCTGAGAGAAGGTGAATGATAAGGTGCACCATATCCTCAACCACGTCAAGATGCTGTGACTCGTCCTGGCCCGCAGAACGGAGTTCAAAGAAGCCCTCCATGAACTTAGTCTGGCCATACCGATCAACGATTGTAGCAAGAACCAAACTGGGGTCACAAGTAACCAAAGCCGTCTGCAGAAGATGAAGATCACGCTGGTAACAAACGTCACGCATAGTAACGCCACGGTAAGTTCCAGCCTGATGGCGCAAACTGATGCCATTGCGCACCCACATATTGGTCTTGATCTGGGAAATCCAGGCACAGACACGAATGGGGAAGTCATAGACGGCCATGAGAAGCGACTCGGCACTCATATTGTCAAACTTTCCGCGATGAAGACGAAGGGTGCCCATCAAAGACTCGTCAGGTGACCGGGCCGAAACCTCGTCGAATGTAAACGACAATTTGGCACGGAGTTCTTCGTTGCTCATGGAACAACCACATTCAACCAGCCACGAAAGAGTGTAGTGCAGCGCATGGTGGAAACTAATGAGATCCGTCTCGACCACAAACTGCACAACCTTCTTACCTTCAAGTTCCGGGGCAAACTCAAAATCGCCGACATCCTTGAATGTCGTTTCTTGCGTGATTTCGGCCTGCTTGAATCTGATTCTCTCTGCACCAATGCAGTGAAGAATAAGGGCCTTGGTGGTAATCCGAATGGCGTTTTGAAGGAGATGCATGTCCTCTGGCTTGATATCACGGAAGGCCTTGGTGAAATGGAAAGCCATACGGTTAATCTCGCGAGTGACCAGTGATGCTGTTATCCAGGTATCTGTCTCGTACTCAACATGCTCGCCCATAGCGCGCTTGTTTGGTCCAATTCCCTGGTGTAATTTGACAAGATCAAGGAACTGCATGAGATAGCGAGGTTCCTCCCGGAGGCACTTCTTGACATGAGGGGTCTGGAACAGATGCTTAAGATCCATATAGAAATGGTACATACGGCGGTTGGTTACGGAACCGCTATCAAAGGCCAAAGTGGCATCACCGTCAACCTCCCATGGGTGGCTAACCTGCCGAGTGGTGAGGAAAGTATAAATGATAGCGAATAGATTGGTGAGGAAGTTTGCTTTTTCAACAAGATCGGTAGTGATAGTGGCCGTTGTGAACATTTGCAACGAAAGACTAATGATGGAGTGATCTGGCTCGCGGTCACCAACCAGATACAGTTGAGCCAGTATAGTATACTTGGCAGCAAACCGGCGCCCAAGCACGCGCTTGAACTCAGGAACAGTGACAATAGTCGAGATATAGAGACTGCGAAGTCTGTTACGCATGTCTTTCCACATACGCAAATCGTAAAGAATAAGCCAGTCCAGGCGAACTGGTTCGAAGACATTGTCGGCAACAGACTGCTTGCTGTTTTCGTTGTACTTCTGCGGTCTCGTCTTCCAGTATTTGCCTGCCCGTTTCCGGGCCTTCTTTCCAAGTCCAGGCGTGGTTGGGATTATGACGGGTTGCGGTTGTTCGTTGCTAGTGATTACCGGATCCGCAATATCAACTTCGGATGGCGTAGCATCNCGGCCTCTAACCTCACCACCGACCACACGGGCCACCACGTTGTTAATAGCAACCTCCCCGGGTGTGTCAGTGTCTGTGGGAACCACACCAAATACGTCTGCGTCAACAACATCACCATTTCCGAGGATAGTTGGAATATCGCCATCTTCTTCACTCGGATCTCTCATTGGTGGAGGCGGTGGGACGGGCTCCTCCGGATCATTGTCTTCGCCCTCATCCTGCATATCCGTATCATCGTCGTCGTTTTCATCGAATGCCTCTTCTAGTTCTTCTTCGGGCACTTCAAAATCGATGAACCCTTCGATTGATTGGTCGTCGTCGCTGTCTGGGCCTTCGGCAACAACTCGGAAACGACCAGCGCCAAATCTCTCTTGAAATGCTCGTAACAAGTTAGTACTAAGCATGTTACGCTGTTCAATCTCGCCGGCAATCATATCCTCGTCCGAAATGTCGCCAACACTTTTATGGCTAGCACCACTTCCTACGTTCCATGGCTTCAACACCTGCTCGCAGATTGTCCGAAGCAAGAAGGAACCATGTCCACCAATGCTGCAGCCTGCGATGTCTTGCAGCCATTCGACCATTGTGGCGCACATCTGCTCACGGAAAGTGTCACGGGCAGATCGGATTGTGACCGTCACCCGAATCTCCTCCAACTTTTTAGCCATGCGCAACAATTTGTCAATATCCTTGTCATACACCAAGATACTACGGCCAATTCCGTCTGTCTCAATGGCATGTGCATGTGCTTCGGGCGTTCTTTTTTTACAGGCCCGACTAATTTGGTCTTCGACATCACGAAGTGTGTGCTTCTCATCGTTCCAAATAATGAGGCAGAAGAGGGTTTCATCCACTGGTTTGTCAGACAAAGACTCATCAAGGTATGGTGGGTTGGTGAATCGTGACAACTGCTCATCTCTCAAGATGGTTTCCCGAGTCTTTGGAGCACGGAGTTGTTCTGGTGAGCATGATATGACATCGCAGATATAGTCAAATACGCAACCGATAGTCATACCAATAGCTGCCTGGAAGGGTTCGGGAAGAGGCTCGGGCTCCGGTACTGATTGACTGGCAGACGGGTCTAGAGCGTGAATTCCACAACAAAGTTCACGCTTCCATGCTTCAGTATCTCCACAGTCGCAACATCCCATGTTCCCTTGTGAGATGATGATGCGAACATGGTGGCCTTTGTGGTCTGTAGCGTGGAAACACCGGCTACAAAGACAACAAGTATCATCCAAACTGCAATCGCGGCACATGTAGCTAGCCTCGCCAGCCTTCAGAATATGACCGCACCGTTTTCCGCGCGCCGATTCAAGGTATTCTGTGCCTTCTTCAGCGCCTTGTGACTTCTTCATGGACAGGTCGGCCGGTAACCTGTTTGGAAAGAGCAGGTCTTCATACTCTTGTACTGCGCCGGTCATAGACATGAACAAAGTCTTCTTGAGGTTGCGAGCGACATCTCCGGTGTAGGTGAATTTGAAGTTGTGCGGCATGTTGAGAAAGTACTCGCGGAGTTGTCTCTCGCCCATTGACTGGGCCGGGGCGGCCTGGCTTTCCATCGTAATTTTCGGTCTCGTATATAAGACGGAGACCGTGAGGATGTCACTTCAGCAGTAGAGTAAAAGGAGGTATAATAAGGGGTATTCGAGTAAAAACACTTTGCAGTGGTGGAACAGAAGTATCTCAGCCTAGGCTNGACTTCTTCATGGACAGGTCGGCCGGTAACCTGTTTGGAAAGAGCAGGTCTTCATACTCTTGTACTGCGCCGGTCATAGACATGAACAAAGTCTTCTTGAGGTTACGAGCGACATCTCCGTTGTAGGTGAATTTGAAGTTGTGCGGCATGTTGAGAAAGTACTCGCGGAGTTGTCTCTCG
Source organism: Huntiella omanensis (assembly GCA_000833645.1). Taxonomy (NCBI): domain Eukaryota; kingdom Fungi; phylum Ascomycota; class Sordariomycetes; order Microascales; family Ceratocystidaceae; genus Huntiella; species Huntiella omanensis. The sequence goes on along the minus strand of JSUI01005865.1, from coordinate 2,508 downwards.
CCCATTGACTGGGCCGGGGCGGCCTGGCTTTCCATCGTAATTTTCGGTCTCGTATATAAGACGGAGACCGTAAGGATGTCACTTCAGCAGTAGAGTAAAAGGAGGTATAATAAGGGGTATTCGAGTAAAAACACTTTGCAGTGGTGGAACAGAAGTATCTCAGCCTAGGCTGTTTCTGTTGAGAAACTCTTGTTGGTAGTGAAGTTGAGATAGGAGTACCGGTATTCTAGTCGCGATAATCCGCAAACCGGTATGATAGGAATCAGATATGTATGACGGCGTAATAGTAGGATACAATAAGATCGTAGTTCCTACTCGACAAAAACGTTAGCTATCTGAAGAGTCTACCATATACAAACAATAATCGCGGGGTAGCGTCGTGATCCCCCAGTCGCATTGGCTCAGCTACTTAACAGCTTCAGCTTACCCTATCTTGAACGATAGATGCTGACAAACTTACAATTCCAGTATGCGGCAATAATTTAACTAGCCAGCGAACAGAACTTAAGAAAATAGAATCGTTCTAGCGAAAACTAAATAAGCGCTGGTGATGAACCAAACTGGCGCCAGAATGATGAGGAAGTTTGATGGTAGCAAAAATATCCGATGGTTATGTTGGATTGTATGTAGGACCCAGCTAACCGCCTGAATGACGATTGCTAGCGATTTCTAGCGGGGTTATTGTTCGGTTTCGATCCACTGGGCAAGGCTGTCTGTCAGTCAAAAACAGGCCTAATCCAACAAACCTATGTATACAGCGCCAGCTCAAGCAACAAGTGAAAATGCGGAATTTACGGGTTTGTAGCAATTTAGCAATCACGATCGTTCATTCTTTTGATGCTCTTGCCCATAAATGCGGGGGGAAGGAACTGCAGAAAAAGGCATTGGCTACACCGCAATATGCGTTTCGCCTGGTAACCAGTAAATGCTAGTGGGCCGTGTTCCCCTGCGCCTGCTATTTACCCGCAAAAGACATGACGGCTGTATACCGCACTCTACGATCACTTGTACAAACATAGGCTTAATCAGGAAGGTGTATTCATGTGACAGTAATGGTTTCTACATTTGCTTATCAATCGTTCAAGTCGCCGAGATCATGAGTGTGTAGAACTACGCCCTTTAGCCTCCTTTGCCTGCCACATCAGTGTATGGTCAATGTGGCGCATGAGTGAAAAGACCAGTCGCCTCGTCATCAGCCAAGAAATACCCACGATCCGAGCTCCCCATTGTGGATACCGATGTATGTACACGCGCCAACATGATCACAGGTCATATAGAATAGTAGATTTTCGCTCTCTGAATATAATGGTACAAGTACATAGACGCCTAATTATTAAGAAGTAGCTAGAAAGGAAATGCTTACTCCTCGTCACCGCCCTCGATGTATCTGTGGCGGATGTCCTTCCATTGACGCTATATAAGACGTTAGTTATCCCATGTTTCGTCTGATATTTAATCATGTGCAAACTTACGCCACGGTTGTAGTTGTCCCAGATAGAGTCCATGGTCTTGTTGTAGCCACTACAAACAGTTAGTCTTCCATGTTGATACCTAAGAGGTTACCCCACTATGTGACAAAAGATGCCATGCGTCATGATATGACAATCACATGGTATTCTCAACACATTGTGGTCCCCTCAAATCTCGATCCATGTACGTACAGCTCGAAAGCAAAACCAGCGGTGAAGACCGAGGTCAGCATGAGGAAGTTGGTGCGGAAAAGCGAGCTATTACAATAGACGTCAATATTACCGTCCACAGGGTTCCGATATGTACAGCTGGACAATTGTTGGATGTTGCGAGGTGTTGGTCCGTCCGGGGGTGGCAAGCGAGGAGCAAGTTCAGGAATACGCCGGATGATATACTGAGAGTTGAAAGATGCGGTCGGTCGTCGTTGCAAGAGGTTCTTCTCTTGTGGAACCTAAGCGCGGAATCCAGTTTGTCGTAAATAAAATCGTCTGAATGTTCTTACTGCCGTAACCGTAGTAGTCCGAAAGTTTGGTAGATACTCTCAATAATTCATGGGTGTGGCTAACACAGGCGTTCCGGATCGTTTGCTGAGTATATGCGGGGTCGTTGTCGCGGTATCATCGTTGATCGGTATCCGTCCAACCCATCCGGCATTCGGCAAGNGTACAGCTAGACAATTGTTGGATGTTGCGAGGTGTTGGTCCGTCCGGTAGTGGCAAGCGAGGAGCAAATTCAGGAATACGCCGGATGATATACTGAGAGTTGAAAGATACGGTCGGTCGTCGTTGCAAGAGGTTCTTCTCTTGTGGAACCTGAGCGCGGAATCCAGTTTGTCGTAAACAAAATCGTCTGAATGTTCTTACTGCCGTAACCGAAGTAGTCCGAAAGTTCGGTAGATACTCTCAATAATTCATGGGTGTGGCTGACACAGGCGTTCCGGATCGTTTGCTGAGTATATGCAGGGTCGTTGTCGCGGTATCATCGTTGATCGGTATCCGTCCAACCCATCCGGCATTCGGCAAGTCGTCCTCCGTCGCG
>JSUI01005863.1:0-10586 GCA_000833645.1 Huntiella omanensis | reverse complement strand
CTGTGGGGGCGAGCTTGGCGCGGAGGGCGACGGCTTGGGAGAGGAGGTTCTCGAGGGTTTCGAGGGCGGGGCCGGATGGCGGAGTGAGGAGGGCGGAGGTGTCGCGGTCGATGTGGCGGTGGGCGAGGCGGTAGGCTTTGTGCGATTGTTCGAGGGAGGAGCGTAGAATGGGTTGGGTTAGGAGGAGTTGGTCTTTGTGTTTGAGGTGGTTGTCGACCATCTTGGTGGTTGGTGGGGGTATGGTCTGTGTGTGTGTGTGTGTCTGTATATGGATGTTTTGGCTGGGCAAGATGGGTAGCCTGAGTGGGGTTCTTTCACGTGTGCTTCGCGATGGTGGTACAGGGCTGAAGGGTAGATAGGCTGGGGTTGTAATTTGGTAGGATGGTGATGGTGGAATTTACTGGGTTTGAGAGGTCGTGGTTAACTACGTCACTTGACCCCCATTGTGGTTCCTTCTTCTCAGCCCCGCCCCCGCGCCTAATTGGGTTAGCTTGAGCCCCGCTTTGAACGGGACGTTGCATGGGTGGGCTAGAGATGGTCGATAGGATGGGTGAATATCAAGATGTCACGCGGGGATATCCATATTGAAAGTTGTAACGGCGGTCAGGCGTGATAGACATAATCATNTGTGTGTGTGTGTGTGTCTGTATATGGATGTTTTGGCTGGGCAAGATGGGTAGCCTGAGTGGGGTTCTTTCACGTGTGCTTCGCGATGGTGGTACAGGGCTGAAGGATAGATAGGCTGGGGTTGTAATTTGGTAGGATGGTGATGGTGGAATTTACTGGGTTTGAGAGGTCGTGGTTAACTACGTCACTTGACCCCCATTGTGGTTCCTTCTTCTCAGCCCCGCCCCCGCGCCTAATTGGGTTAGCTTAAGCCCCGCTTTGAACGGGACGTTGCATGGGTGGGCTAGAGATGGTCGATAGGATGGATGAATATCAAGATGTCACGCGGGGATATCCATATTGAAAGTTGTANTTCGTTTCACCCTCCCTCCCTCGCCTATCGAACCATCTTAAACCCTTACATCCCCTGTCCCCCATCAGCATCACGTGTTCCTATGACGCCCCACCTTTGGCTGAAAAACCGCGTGACAATTAACCCCGTCCCAACCAGACAACCCTTCCCAATCGACCAGGCACGCGCCGTTAATAAAACAAGGTCACGAGATAACCGCCATTCCGACCGGTCACTCGGCCACCGTCTAATATCCCTCTCAAAATCTTTTAATTCCCCTCCCCGGTATCAAACCTCCCAAAAGAAAAAAANCTCGCCTATCGAACCATCTTAAACCCTTACATCCCCTGTCCCCCATCAGCATCACGTGTTCCTATGACGCCCCACCTTTGGCTGAAAAACCGCGTGACAATTAACCCCGTCCCAACCAGACAACCCTTCCCAACCGACCAGGCACGCGCCGTTAATAAAACAAGGTCACGAGATAACCGCCATTCCGACCGGTCACTCGGCCACCGTCCAATATCCCTCCCAAAATCTTTTAATTCCCCTCCCCGGTATCAAACCTCCCAAAAGCACAAGAAAAAAACAGAAAAATCTCCTCATCCCCCGAAAAACAATACCCTCTTTCTTAATCCTCGCCCTCCGTCTGCATCTTGCCGTGTCTAGGGTTAAGGGTTTCCCAGCCCCATAGTTTCTTTGTTTTGTGTTTCTTGTTGGCTAAGGACTCGTTTTTTGTTCTATTCTCCATAGTCCCCTGGTGCCCCCGCTTCCTTATTTTCCCTTGGACGCATTTCTTTTCCCTTCCTTCTACCCTTATTTCCAGACCCAAACGCCAGATCACGAGATTTCGCAGCGACCAGACCACGTGAACACAGCTCCCGTGATCGTGGACCCTCTTCTGCTGCTTGTTGGCAGGATATCTTGATATTAGTGAGTTTGTTTGGATAAATTTGGTGCGTTATGGAGATGTTTGGCGTGGAGGGTGCGTTGGTGTGAGGGTCTTTAGACTTGGTTTTCGGTGTTTTTTGGAGACTTCGTCGTTATTGTTGGCGAGATTTCTCGACGATTGTTCTTCATTGAATAGACCCTAAATCATGTCGTCATGATCGCATCTCACTTACCATCTTTCCTCGTCCTTACTACTTCCATCCCAAGTCATCATAACCGATTTTCATGTAGCTAACCCATTCCAAGACCATGTCCGACCCACTAGTCAATTCCGTCTCTCTTCTCAAAGCAACCGCCCCAAGCTCACCTACGATCAAGCGTAAGCGCGAAGTTGACGAAGAAGAAGGGCGCAAGCGCTCAGCTACCAACCCCACCGGCCAACCTCTACTTCCCGGCGAAGCTCCCAACCTGCGATTCATCGAAAGCGCCGTTGAAGCCGCCGCGGCCGCTGCAAACACCACCATGTCTCCCAACATCACCATGGCCAACGCGGCTACCGTCGCCGCGTTGAGCGCCCTTCAACATGCTACTCACACGACAGAGGGCGGTGACCAGTCGGGTTTGACGGCCACTGCCGGGGCGAACGGCCAGGGAAATCCCGTGGATCAGGGGAATAACGCGGGTGGTCATGCCCAGGGACATCTCGCTTCTATCCCGCAACACACCGCTGTGTCACAGAATGGAGGTGCTCATAACACCCACCGTGACCAGCAGGCTGACCCGAGTGACCCGGTTAATGCGTCTAGTACGGCGGCGGCGGCGTTGGGATCAATGTATCCCACGTTACATGTGCCGACGCCTACCGAACAGCAGTTTGCGCCGGTGCCTGCGGGTGTCCATGTTGACCATGGTGCTGCCCATCCTGGACCATACCCCGAAATTGATACGATGGAATTGGCTCGAAACCATGAGTTATCACTAGGACAGAGGAAACCAGCTGTGGGCACACCTGAATGGCATAAACAACGGAAGGATAACCACAAAGAAGGTACGTTGATTTGAAGAGTCTCGCTTAGGACTTTGTCGCTTGTTACACCCGCGTATCTGTGCCTACTGGCATAGCGGCAGAAGTGTACAACGACGGATCCCGCAGGTCACAGAATCCCCCGTATGCTCGGCTACTAACACCGTACAATAGTTGAAAGACGACGCCGTGAAACAATCAACGAAGGTATTAACGAGCTCGCCAAGATTGTACCTGCGTGTGAAAAGAACAAGGGCTCTATCCTCCAAAAAGCAGTGCAATTCATCCAACAACTCAAGGCAAACGAGGCCTCGAATATTGAGAAGTGGACATTGGAAAAACTTCTTACTGAGCAGGCCATTGGAGAACTTAGTCAGTCGAATGAGAAGTTGAAGGCGGAATGTGAGAGGCTGTATCGCGAGTTGGAGACTTATAAGCGGGTTTGTCAGTCAGCAGGTTTGGATCTTCCCGCCAAGGGCGCGGAAGGTGGACCTTCTGGTGGACAGGCTTGAAGGCTTGATAAGTGAAGGCTTGGGGAGTGAGGATCTCGTCTGATGACATGATTCATGGGTGTTTGTCTTTTTTCATGTTTTTTTTAGGTGTTTGTTTGTTGGGTTTCTCGGATTGGTTATTGGGTACTTTTTTCTGTTTGTATTTTCCTGTGGGTGTTTGGTTTTAAGTTGTTTTCATTGTTATTTTTCGTCCTAGGCTGGACTGTTGGTCTGGGTCTGTTTATGTGGGATTGATGATGGGAGTGTTATACCCTTTACAGTCGGTCGAGTTCTTGACTCAGCTATTAGTATGTAGTAGCAGTAATTGAATCATTGAAATAATCAGGGTCTGTAAATAGTGACTAGTGATGCTCGGAAGTAGTGTTCGGAAGAGGAACGACTTGTGTTACACCAGTGTATAAGTGCATGAAGAAAAGTAGATGTTCACGGACGCAGATTCACGCACGGGATAGGATGGTCATTGTACAGATACACGGCCGATTGTGTATATTCCAAAAGGCGAGGAGAGAGGCAAGACCGAAGATATGGATTCTTGTTTGCTCTTTTTAGGAAGCCGGTGGCGTTGTAACACTGCGTTCGGGAAGATATGGTTGGACGATGGCGTAGGTGCATGTGTCTTTTGTTTTGGGTGGCATGTTCTTGTGGGCGTTCTGTAGAAGACGGCAAGATGGACCATCTAGAAGGGCTGGGAGGGAGATATGGTAATGTGAGTAAGTACCTGCATGTGGGTGGCCGAAGACGGGCAAGGCGGTTAGGGCGGGATGAAGATGGAGTGGCGTTTTCGGGCGTGTTTGTCTCGGGGTATATAAGGGGCGTTTAGATTCCAAAGAGGGGTTTTGTGAAAATTGTGTGGTTACGCCTTTTTTGTTTTTGTTTTTTTGTTAAGAAGTTTGTTATCATGAAAGTGGGTTATTTGACTGGCTTTCTGTTTTTGGGAGGGGTACGGGGGTTCTTTCCCACACGGTTTAGAGATGGCTTGGAGGGGAGACCGGGGATGGGCCATGATGATATTACTATTTCTGCTTTGGAGGAGGTTGTTACTGAGATTGATGTGTTTAATGGGACATTGGGTAATTCTTCCGAGGGATATCTCCCACGCGGGGTTGTCTTTGCTATAAGGGAAGTTGCGAGGGCGTCTAGTGAGGTGGATGTCTTACAGGAGACGAATGGATCTTGGCATTTTGACGGAGAGCAAATTGGGGAAGGACAGGATTTGGTGAGAAGTTTGAAGGGGGGGATTCTTACGGCTTTGGGCGGTGGAGATGTTCGTGGGGCGAGAGATTTCTTGGGCAAGGCTCTTCATGCAGTACAGGATTTCTATGCGCATACGTAAGTTGGTTGATAATTTGAATGCGGACGGGGACTAACGGATTCTAGAAACTGGATTGAGATTGGAAATACGGGGCTGGCTCCGTTGGGAAGGGATGAGGATATTGTGTATGCTGATGAGAAGACGGTTACCTGTGATAGCTGCTCAACCGGCGTCACCGAGACTGTCCCGTTTTCCGGCCAGGGAAGTGTCTGTGGTAATTGTCTTGGAAACGCCAACGTTAGTGATTCCCTCACAAGTGGCTACTTTATCCAGACATCCCCTGGTAAGATCGTGGGTGGAAAATGTCGTCATGGAGGACCGTACGATGACGTCACCGGCGGAGTAGGAAATAAAACGAGTTCTCGATCTGTGAAAGACGTCAGAGGGGAGATGACGACGGCTACGGTTCCGAACTTTGTGGGGGGGATTAATAAGGATTCAATGGATTGTCTTTGGTCGCCGCATAGTGAGTTGCACGGGGACGCGGTGGTTCTTGCAATGGAGGGGACAAAGCAGTTTGTTAAAGACCTTTTGGAAGATGTTACGCCGGTGGAGATGAGGGTTTTGTTTGGCTTGGGAGAGGAACATAGATGGGTTGACTCCGGAGCTATTCTGAATGGCACGGATTCGGAGGGCTTGAATAGTTCTGTTCCGGGTGTTATCCACATTGGAACGAATAGGGCGGTGGGGGATGTACAGAGTGTCAAATATGACCCGATGAATATGGTTAGTATGTCCCCGATTATCATGGCGGCAGCAGAGTTACCATTCGGAGAACAACTGGCGTCGTTTTCCGTCCCAGTAGACTCCTTCATGTCGTTTGTTTCCGTCGGGATATCTTGCACGGCATGTTCCGTGACATTCACACCACCAGATGCAAGTCTTGCTCTCGGATCAGACTGGAAACAGGCGGTAGATTCTTCTGGGACACACGCTCGGATGAACATTACGACTCCGCAAATTGGCGTTTGGACTCTCACTTTATCTGGGCCGACGGTGGAAATCACGGATGCATCGTATGCGATTGTTGTCGAGGGAGAGTCGTCCTTGCTCATGCCGGAGTTCTCGTTTGTTGAGGCGGCGGGGAGAAGTGCACATGAAGGGTACTTTGATGTGGGAGATAGATTGCCGGCGGATACGTACATTGGGGCTACGGCGGAGATGTATGGGCCTGTGGGAGATGAAATTACCCCGATTTGGATCATAAGAGGGGCAGATTATGGGAGTGTCCAGAATACGTCTGTCCATGCGTCGTTTTTATCCAAGACTCCGATTCTTTCATTGAAGCCCGGGACTGGAAAGGAAGGATATCCAAGCAAGAATACATTCTACGGACTCCTCACACTTCCTGAATCTCTCAATGGGAATGCTACGGAGGATAGTCCAAGTTATGGCTTCTACGTCTACGTCACAGGGACAGACTCTCAAAAACGGCAATTCCAACGTGTCCGTGCCATCCGATATACTGTCGCCACGGCCACAAGGACATATCGAATTGGAAGTTTGTCGGCCTTATTTGGGATGGTAGACGGGGCGATATTAGTAGGACGGGATGAGCAGGAAGATAAGAAGTCGGTGGTGGTGGAGAGACAAATTGGGAATTTGTCGAGTAGTGTAGGTTTCTTTGGTGGATCTTTGACGATTGGGAGTTTTGTTACGGCTGTTCCTACGACGACTTTTGCTTCGAGTACTTTGGGGATATCTTCGAGAAATCATACGACTGGGGGGTTTTACACAGCTTCGTTTTCTAGAAGCGTTCCTTTATCAACGGGACATTCCGAATCGGTCACGAGATTGAATACTTCTACCAACACCATGCCAGTCGTCACAGGGACGTCAAGAGGGACTACCATTTCGAATGCCCTTCCGACGGGTTTCAACAGGACTATAGACTTCCCTAGTACGACGTTCTCAGAAAGGTCAGGTGGTGCCGTGTGGCCTACCGAAACGAGCATCCAATGGCGTACAATGTAAGCAGCCCTATGACATACATACACACGTGCATATAAGAATATAATGCTGACAGTTGTAGCACTGTAACGGTTACACCAACGGCGGAATGTAGTGCGGAAACTTCCTCGCTGAGCTTGTCGACTATTTATAGCTCTACGAGTGACGTGGGCGTTCCTCCTGGGGGATATGCACCGCCGCCGGTGGAGACTTGGAGGAGTATTGAGCCGGGACCGGGATATACGACGGTGTCTACGACGGAGTTGCCGAGGTATACTACGAGTACGGGAAGGCCGATCCCTTCGGTTGTTACGGGGGATGGGAACAAGAAGAAGACTGTGGGGGTTTTATTGGGACTTTGTCTATTGGGTATGATTTAAGGAGATCTAAGATTTAAGGAGATAGAAACAATGCTATGCAAGATGTAATACATTAACCTAAGCCACCACCGTCTCGTCACTTTCCGCCCTCGCCAAAGTAACCTTCTTGTCCTTCTTCTTCCAAAAACCCATGAACCATTCCGTAATACCCCATCCTTTCTTATCATTCCAAAGTTCTCTATACGTACTCTTCTTCCTCAAAGGCGGCTGTCTAATCTCGTCCATGGGCAAATTCTGCGCAAACTCATACGTAGTCTTTCTCTCAGCCCCGCCAAAACAATACAACAAACGTCTTTCAATGGGTCCAATTGGTTCCTCGGGCATAACTGTAACATCTAGTTTCTCCGTCCCTTGATACCGCCAGATCCACCCGTTATTCTCCGCGAGATGGCCCCGGGCGGAATCTTCAACTTTCCAATCTGTGGGGAGCCATGATGGGTGACGGGGGACGAGGGATGATACGGGGGTATCGGTGTTTTCTAGATGCCAGCCGGAGAGGGCGGGACATGTCCAGATTCCTTTGTCGTTGAGACCGAGTCCTTCACATTGGAGACGGACGCGGACGGAGGAGTGGATGCGTTCGTTGGTTCGTTGGAGGTATGTGGATTTCCAACTTCCGTTGGCGGGGTTTACCCTATGATACATACCCGGGGACCTGGTGATGGTTCCTGCTAGTGCGTATAACGGGGAATTTGCCGTAGAGATCTTGCCACATGCCCATGGTCTCAAGGGTGTTTCTCGTGGTTTAACGGTAGATGTAACCGGCGAAGTAACCCAACTATTATACAAGGTCTTCCGTACCGTTAGAGGCGGAATATCACCTTCATCCAAGCCCTCAAAATACCTCCTCGTATCATCAAAAACCCTCTGAACCGCCTCAAAATCAAATACTACACCCACACTCCCAAGCTGATCCATCATCCAAGCCAACGCCAAATCCGCAATTTCCTGATCCGCCCAACCACCACCAACATTCGCATGACTCCCCGGGAACCAAACCTGCCGTAAATCACACGCCAATTCGTCTTGCTCACTGCGTTCCCAGACGGCGGGGGAGAAGGGGGGCCGGGTTTCATCGAGGGCGAGGGCTTGGAAGGCATGTTTGATTTGCGGGGTTAGAGAGGTATCGTAGAATTGGTAGGCGCGGTGAGAGGGTTGGAGACCGAGGTGGTGCATTAAGGAGGATTGGGGGATTCCGAGGGAACCGACGGTGTCGAAGACGGCGATGGCATGGATGGTGATTTCGTGGGTCTCGGAGGAGGAAGGGAGGGTGTAATGTGTTCTTGTTAACCCCAACTCTAGTAACTTTGCCTTGTAAGCCGCTGCTACATCTTGATACGTAGGCTCCGGCATATCAGGACACCGTAAAGATGAAATACAAGGCTTATCTTTAAAAGGCACACCAGGAAACGAATCCTTAATAACCCCCTCCTCCCCCCAAGAACACATATCTTCAAAGACCGCCGAAAAAACCGCCATACCCTCTCCAGTAAGCAAACCCAATCCCGAAATCATCCCCGCAACACATCTCGCCGTAAACGCCCCTCTAGAGAACCCCGCCAAGACGATTTCATCACCAGGTGCATAGTTTGCACAGAGAAAGGAATAGACCTCTCTAATACGCTCTGAGATACCGGAGCCGAAGAAGCCGCCTAGGAGGGCATCGAGGATGTTGGAGCCGGAGCCGACGCCGCTTTGGTAGCTTGTGATTTGGATGGGGCCGGTGCTGGGGACGGGGGGGATGCAGCGGTGCAGACGGGTGATGTTGCTGGGGATTGCGTTGGTGGTGTCGCTGTTTAGCCAGGTTCCGTCGCAGAGGACTATGAGACGTTTTGTTTGTGGTGAGGACATTTTGGTTTGGTTTGGGTTGAAGATTTTGGATTTTGACTTGGGGTGGTTTACGCTTTATATATGTATTTACATGTACATCAATGAGAATAGGGGAAACAATAGATCTACATGTAGTACATATGTACATACATACATATGTATGTCTATCCGCATATCCACATATCCACATGTATACCCAGCCATAAGCACCATAAGGAGCATAAGCAACATAAGCACTAAAACGCCCCATCCCCTATATCACCAAAATCATGTAAGACGCTCCACTAAACCCACTAAACCCTCTCCACCCTCTCAACCCTAAGCAACCCCGTCCCGCCCACCGCATCGTTGTCTTTCTCCAAAAAGACCTTAACAGCCTGATGTTCAGAGGCCGGCAAAGTCGGCAACAAGGTAACCAACAACGGCACATGAGTAACCGCTCTCTCAGGGATATCCGCCAACTTGACCACCAAATGATAGACCGTCTCACTCCCCTTCGTCGTGACCCTGAACACCGCAGAATCTCCATCAACCCCCTTCTCCAACACCTTGATTCGCGTGTCCATCAACATGGCTTCTGTTGGTCGTGTAAAGAATTTCCTGCCTTCGGACTGTCGGACTGTCGGGCGTAAGCTGATGTGTCTTTTTTTTAGAAGTTCCAATAAAGAAGGGATTTTTTTTTGTTTTTTTCAAAGAAGAGGGGCGGTGGATCGGTGAGCATGTAAGCGGACATGGGAACGTCCACTTGCTTCCTTTTTATACATCTGCTGTACGCCCAACCTTATATGCATGCATACAAACTCTCCTCTTATCTAACGCATGATTCAACGCCAAGTTGTCCTGCCATGACGCCCCGAACGCTAAGCCCGAACGCTAAGCCCGCTCCGTGCCCGTTGCCCTCATAATCGCCCCCAAGCATAGCCTCTTTCATCCGGCAACGTGCCTGAGTGGTTAAAGGGAAGGGTATGACTAGAAATCATATGGCTTCGGCCTCACAGGTTCGAATCCTGTCGTTGTCGATACATTTTTGTTGCCGTTTTGTATCTATATAACCCTAATACCAATCTCACGATACCCTCTACTTACTGATCTGTCTTGTAATCGTATAAATTATATCATCATAATCATTATATACCCCTCCACCATTCCTGATCCTTCAATTACTCAACCCAATTCTCTGCCAAGGCAATGCGACTCCGTCTCTTTGCCACAATGACCTTTGACGGTCCTGTAACTGTGTCTTCCGGGATGACGCTTACATCAGCATCTGACACACCCCCCATACTACCTCCCCGTTCCCTCGTCCGCTCCCTCTCTCTTCTCTCAGCTCTATCAACTCGCGCTCTAATCCTCCCTGCGACCCCCCGTTCTCCCAATGGAACCTCCTTGGTAGGCGAGATATCTCCTCCCGCCGAACGTAATGCACTTTCTGATCTCCGATGTCCCCCCGTAATGACCGGGATGACGCTTACATCAGCATCTGACACACCCCCCATACTACCTCCCCGTTCCCTCGTCCGCTCCCTCTCTCTTCTCTCGGCTCTATCAACTCGCGCTCTAATCCTCCCCGCGACACCCCGTTCTCCCAATGGAACCTCCTTAGTAGGCGAGATATCTCCTCCCGCCGAACGTAATGCACTTTCTGACCTCCGATGTCCCCCCGTAGCGAACCTATCGCGTTCAGATTTCCTCGGAAGTCCTGTGAAACTAGGCGAGTGTGCTAGTTTCG
>JSUI01005862.1:0-10578 GCA_000833645.1 Huntiella omanensis | reverse complement strand
GAGCCTTGGTGCTCACGCGCTTAACCAAGTTGATCTGGCCAGGGTCAATGAAGCTCTCGTCCTCATCGGCATCGTACTCCTCACCGGTGGAGATACGGGCGAGCGAGGAACCCTGCTCACGGAGGTAGGTGACAATCTCACGGGTGTCAACACCCGAGATGGCGGGGATGCCCTCGCTGGCACACCACTCACTAAGACTCTGCACAGCTGTCCAGTGGCTGTACTGCTCGGCGACATCGGCAACAACGACACCCGCGCACTGGATGTGCGGGGACTCAAAGTACTTGAGGAGGTTGTACTCGTCGCGCTGGGCCGAAGGGACACCGTAGTTGCCGATAAGAGGCTGAGTGAAGACGATAATCTGACCACGGTATGAAGGGTCGGTCATGGACTCGGGGTAGCCGACAAGCGAGGTAGTGAAAACGGCTTCACCGGAGATGTTGGAGTTGGCACCGAAGGCCTTACCGTGGAAGACGGGACCGTTCTATAGGGAGTTATGGTTAGTTTGTGGTTGGATACGATGACAGACAGCATATAAGCTTACCTTGATGGTCAGAGTCGCATCAAGAGACTTAGCCGGCTCGGTGGAGCGAACGGAGCGGGTAGGCATAGCCCGACCGGCACTTCCGGCCTTGGTAGACTGGAAGCGAACGGCGGAGAAAAGCGTAGGCTTGGCCGAAGCCAAGCGGGTAGGAAGACGAGAAAAGGCGGACATTTGATGGATATTTTTTTTGGGCTGGTGAGTTATAANAACAAAAGGGGATTTTTAAAAAGAGAGAGAACGATCTGGGAGCTGGCTTGGCCGTTAAGCGTTAAGGGCTCTCCACAGATGGTCTGGTGATGAATGCATGGTTAGTAACCGACAAATAAACGAAGCCACGATGGAAGCTCAGCCCGATATAGACGGAGCTTGCCTCATAGAGCGGAGTGAGACGGCCGTCCGTCTTGGAATAGAATTGGGAAGGGAGGGGTACTTACCAGAAAGGTAGTCCTGGGAGGTGAAGACTGAGCAGCGCTGCATAAGCGCGGCTTAAATGGAATGAATGGGGTGAAGAGGAAAGAAGTTGATCAAAACGGCAACAGCGTAAAGAAATGGGTTTTGAAAGCGAGAGATACGGAAGATGTAAGCGGGGTGAAGAAAGGGAGACACTGTAGGTGGGGTTGTCTGATAAATGATATCGTGAAGACGAATGAAGTGGATATCGTGAACGGACTTGAATCGATTCGATAGAAAAAGGAAAGGAAGAAGAAAAAAAGAGAGACACTGTAAAGAGCCGGGCGGCTGACAAAATTATTATTATATGTAAGCTGTATGTCTCATTCCAGCAGGATAAAGGGTTCTTTCCCAAATACCCCAGTGCCTACATGTACTGAACGGGGAGGCGAAACGGATTCCTTACTCCGTTTACACTATGCTTAAGCCGCATGGAATACACACTACAGGCGTCCCCGAAGGCGACCCAAAAAAAGCAAAGCTATACTTCTGATCACTGAGTCGCCACAACAAACACATGTCCGGTTTCCCTTTGCATCATTCAATTGCCATCACTTTAGCCTGCATCACTGATAACCACTACAAAGAGGCGATCGCTGATTGGTTGAGCAGTCCACGGGCGTTCCTATTTGGGAAATGGGGATTCTGTCTAAGACGCTGAATTTAATCGCTCCTTCCGACGGTGTTTCTTATCGTAATGCGACCGACAGGTGGATAAGCGGCTTCTACGAAGGGGGATTTAAGACACTGTATCAAGAATCTCAAGGGGTCACAAAAGGCGTTGAAATGTCCATCTGACGACGTGCTACAACGTCGTAAAGGGCGTCACAGAATATACGCACACAGGTGCCGTGTCTTTTTTTTGCGCCCTGTCTTTGTCACATCACTCACCCATCGCCAGGGCGCACGGAAGACCCCGCCGGATCTGTAGCCCGGGGATAACAAAAGGCGCGGCGATTCCCCTCCGTCAAGTCCCTCCCAGCCTTGTCTCTGGCGTCGCACAAACGTAGGGTTTCCGTGTCATTCCCCTGTGATAAGATGACTCTTTCTGCTCTGAGTAACTACAATGACGCACTCGGGGCATCCCTCCAGTCATCATTGCCCGGAATTAAATACATCATCTCCAGTCGTTCGACCGTCGAAACTCAGAACAATGCGACCGGAAGTGCATTCAATACCCGACATCCTGGATCCCCGTCTACCCAGCAGAACGACCCTAACCCGAAACGCCACATGCAGACATCAATCGTGGCGTCGGAGGGATGACGCCACCTTCGCACTTGACCTCCGACAACCGGCATCGTCAAACCGCGAACACATCGCAAACGCACGACTCGACGCCACGGGTGTAACAAACATCCGGGAAAACCTGCACAATCGCCAACATCTCCAATACATGCGCAATGCAGAACAAAATACCGCTTCATATTAATGGCTTCTTTAACATGTAACCCTAGTAAACCCATATCAATACACTTACAGACCGCCGAGCTCCTTGAGCTTGCTGACGAGACCATCAACACTGTCGACCTTGCCACCACCCTGTCTAACTGGGGGCTCTATCAAAGAGAAAGAATGTTAGTAGTGTTTGATGGTATGCGCCGGTTAGCTTTGAGAACTTACCCTCAACCTTGAGGACCTTGAGACGTCTCTCAGAGGAAATACCAAAGTCGGCCAGCGTCTTCTTCTCCATTGGCTTCTTCTTGGCCTTCATGATGTTAGGCAGTGTCGCATAGCGTGGCGTGTTTAACCGGAGATCCGTCGTCACAATCATGGGCAGTTTTCCTCTGACAGTTTCCACACCACCATCAACCTCACGCGTAACCTCCACCACGTCGCCCTCGCCAATCACAACCTTACTAGCCTGCGTCGCCTGACTCCAACCCAGCAATCCCGCCAACATCTGTCCCGTCTGGTTCGCATCGTCATCAATACTCTGCTTTCCCAGGAACACCAGGTTACTCTTGTGAGACTCAACGGCCTTCTGCAGCAGCTTGGCAACAGCCAGAGGTTCCAATTCCTCACCCTCCTTCACGTCGACGTGGATGGCGCGATCGGCACCCATGGCCATGGCAGTACGGAGGACTTCCTGGGCTTTAGTGGGGCCGGCGGAAATGACGGTGATGTCTTCGACGCCGCCGGGGGCCCGCTTCTTCTCGCGGATGTGGACGGCTTCTTCGACGGAGAGCTCGTCGAAGGGGTTCATGGAGTGTTTGACGCCGGTGGTTTCGACGCCGGTGCGCGCCTTGTTGACGCGCGGCTTGACCTGCAAGAAGAAGAAATACGTTAGCGAAATTCGGGGAATAGGGTGGCCCGGATGGTACGGGACGGAACGGAGCGGAACTGGGTATACGTACCGCATAGTCAATGACCCGCTTAACCGGCACCAGAATTCTCAGAGCAGACGACATAGTGAGTAGAGGAAAAAGAATGTACACGAATATCTCGTCTCGTAACAAATGTAGAAGGGAAATGCGTAAATAGTAACGCTGCGTTGTTAGTAAACCCTTGGGGTCGGAGCTCCAAATTTTGGAGGAACAGTACTTGCCAATTTGGACCTTGTCGTCATTGGGGAAAAAGCGACATCGCTACGGCGAGGGTCGGGGCGGAAATGTAGGGTTTATGGTGTCATAAGTTTGTTGACATGGTTGACTTATACGTTTTGGGATATTTGAGTGAGATTGTGGGGACGATGGAGAGTATGTATATATACGGGAATAGATACATAGGCCAAAACAGATCACACAAACTCTGGAATTATACATTGGGTATCAAATGAATCGTATTAAACGTGTCTATGGGAGAGGGAACAACTGACGTTACTAGTATAGAATGGACCAGCCATCCAAGTGCTTTATAACCCAGACAAAGCAACTTTATCCAACACTGCTAATGTTCTTCTCATGACTTAACAGGAAGATTACTATGATCGTCATGATGACATCTCAAACAGAAATGTCCCATCAAAACCAAGATACTCTTCTCATAGCGTTCTCCACAACGAAAACAGCATGATCCATGGGGTTTTCGAGACGCTCCATGGGGCTTTTCGAAATGGACCGGATGAGAAGAGAGGCTTGTAGATGGCAATGGGCTGGAAGAATTAACAGCGTACTCGATATCAAATTCTCTGAGGGGTCTCCGGGCATGATATGAGGCTATAGCGAGGGTGCGTTTGGAGCCAGCCATTTTAATGAAGTGGATGAATGCAGTGGGAAGAAAGTTTGAAGGAAAATGTTGTTTTTGATCCGATACCAGCGGAGATTTTAGTTGAAAGAAAGAAGGAGAAGAATTTCGATGGCCTGGAAATTGGGTTTGGATGCATCTTTGAGTAGATGGCCGAGTTTTTATACATGATATGACTTCTTTGTGAGGTATGATGTAGTAGATTATTCGAGACCCTAGTCATTGTGGATACAAAGAGCGTATACTGACCTTGTCTATCAAGATACTAATGGTAGGAGTTCTTTGAAGTCTGATATTTGTCAAAGAACTAATTGTCGTATATATAGTTGATAGAAGTCAAAAATATAAAGAATAATGGCTATTTACGTCATACTTAACAATAGATAGCATGGACCTGGCCTGTTTTTACTCTTAGAGTTTTACTTGTAGCAGAAGAAGTCTTGCGATGTTACTGTTGATCGTGCGTACAACTCAAAGAAGACAATAGGTTCGCTCTTTGTTACATGTTGGTAAGGTCATCTATGAAAACGCGTAGACCAGAAGTTGTAGCTCGTCCAGACTAACAAACGAAGTGACGTACAAACACATTCTAATTGTTCTTGTAATAGACGAAGAGCCCTCGTGATCTTGCAGATTTTCTTAACATAAATACTCGCCGCTCTTTTGGTTAGATCAATGTATGATTGTTCTTAGTTGAGTCTTCCAGCCGACGCCTTTCATTCAACTGACCCGCCTGTCAACAGTATGGTTTGCTAGTTGGTGATACCCACTAGTTAACTAGGTGGACACAAAGTCATTGTGCTGTTAGACTTGGGAGTAATCCAACTTTATGGCCTCTTTGTCATCCCATGATACAGTGGCCTCTATTGTGTAAACGTCGTAGGACTAGAGCCTTTATCCCGTCAAGCATGAACCTACATACCCATCAAGTCCACGGTGTTTGTGTTACGTTACGTAGTGACCTGTATGTGGGGCGAACTCACGACGACCATCTGTAATCCCCGCCATAAAAAAACAAGTATATCTGCGTAGAGCTTGTGCTGTCTAAAGATAGAGTGTGATATGGTAGTATGTGGTATATTGTCTGTGTGTCGTTAGCCATGTGACCTATCAACAGGACGAATTAGGTCCATGTGGTTCCCTTGTCAAAATGGAATCACCCGTCTCTAGTTGAATGCTATGTACATACATAGACATCCAATGGGAACATTTATACCAGTAACCAAGGCAATTGATATGCAGTCGGAGATTTCACTACAAACGAAACTTAGTTACTACAGGGGATCAACCATGTGTACATAGCTATGCACAATGAAACCTCACTGTTGGATATGCTATTTCCACCAAAGCCGACCCGGCCAGCCAGAGAGATATACATTAGTATGTACATGCATGTCAGCATACACATGGTATGGTGGTAGTGCAAGGTCACTGCACAGGAAACCCAGTGTAACCCAGTCCAAGGGAACATGCTAGAACTATAGAGTTTCAAAGTTGCTGCGTAACCCTTTTCACAAGTCATTTATCGTGGCGAGATATACATCACGCGGTTGACTTCGAGATGCATAAATGGTACCACCGACGCATATGAACCCCCTATACTACAGCATTCTATATAGACTTGATTCAAGCTCAGGTAGTGGTTTGTATTTGGAGTTACGCTTGGTAGCCGTATGACACTGGTATTTACATCCGGTGTATGTGATGACGCGCATGAGTAGACAAGGATCCCCACACATGTACACCGCAAACTTCCGGTGGGATCCAACATCTCACCATCCAGTTACATTTAATTGGACACCCGAAGTCAATGACTGAGTTATATCTATATTTGTCATCTATCTGTTTGCACATGGCGGATATGACTCGCATGACAAGAACCCCGGACGTCCGTTATATATCTACCAGACATTGAAAACAAGCTGTCATGGAAAACACATAATAGCCACATGCAGTACACAACTAATATATAAGACGAAAGTTGATCCTCCAGCTAACAATGTCGACTATTCCCGTTGTAATCCCACAATTCCTAACCCAGCCAGCGCTTAATAACATGACAATAAGTAGGAATACTATATACATATGTACGTACATACAACATACATACATCTGCACATGCTCCCTGCGTCGCTAGCGCCGAGATATGTCTACATACAGGCACAAGTTCAGCAGTCAATCGTCTCGTCAATCTTGACCGATTTCATTAACATGTATCCCTAGCACTGCAACCTTTTCGGTAAGCCCTGGCCCCCGCAACGTTTTCACGTGACTGCGAATCTCAAGTGACATCAAGCTGTAAGTACATATGTATGTACATAGATATGTATGAAGGTTCAAGGGAGACAACACCAGAGAAACAATCTGGTGATTGTTCCTCCGTCCCTTTTTGTTGATATTCTCGGTCTCGCTTCATATTAGAACTTGATATATTTGGTTCGCCACTTGTTGCCTTGTTTGTGCTTCACACCACCATGGTGATATGCACAAATATGTATATATGTGCCTCTATCGAATGATTCGTCTGCGGCAAACTTGTTCTTTGTTCAACTATCCCTATTTTGAGGCCTAATGTGCACTTCTGTGTATGTACATACGTACATATGTAACTTGTCAGGCTATGTCTCTCTTGGGCGCTTAGCGTGGGGGGCCATGAACCCAAATAGCACATACTTGTGCAACGGAAAATAGCTACATACATTTGGGTCTGACGTCGTCATGCATTGTTTCCATGCATATTACATGTACAAACATATGTATGTACATGTGATTTCTATTCACATGTTCATATGTGCATACACATATACATATGTACATATAAATGTATGTATGTACATACAATGCTTAGAATCCTACAGCATCCTGCTTAAACCAGCTAACTGACCAATAATTGGTACACTTTCCGACAAGTTTACGCCCCCGCTACCGACCAAAGTCGTGAACAAGGATGACGTCGGCCACACCGCCAACTGTTGGATCAAGAGCTCTTTCCAACAGGCCAGTATCAGCGCAGAAGATGCAACCAACATTTCCTTTCCTGGCCAACTTCAGCTTTGAGGAAACCCAGGGCCGGGCAATCCAAGACTTTGCTGCATGACGCCTTAACCTTTTACCAGCTATTGATCTGTAATGGTGGGGCTTATTAATTGCATCCTTTGAACGCATAGCGTTACCCAAATGAGACGTGACGATGGATATTCCAGTTAGGTGATGTGCGTTCCGAGCTTGATTCTGAAGTATTTAAGATGGGACATGCCGCCTGGTTGAGTTGTTGATCTTGTTTGTCTTTCGTGACCACACACAAGAACTATTACTTCACTCCTTATACAAACATCAACTATATAATAGACAATATGAGCGGTGTTCATATCACCTTGGACTGTCCCTACCCTAGCGTAAGTATCATCAGATGCTCTTTCTTCAAATGTTTTAGTACGTTCAAAGTTAATCATCGTATCCCGAATATCTAGGTCGGTGTTCTCCCCGGAAATCCTTGCCCTCGTTGCCGGAAAAGAGGCAGAGAGAGTATTGTTGCCTCGGGTCGTATTTGTAGCAACTGCAAGTACGACAGTACTGCCATTCCCCCCCAGAAGCCTTAACTGTGATCACTAAAGACCACTTCGGTGTTTACTGCGAGTTACTTGAAAGCTTCACATACCAATAGTTTATCAATACAATCAAGTTTCTTGATATTATGTGTCCCTGAGATACTTTGTACTGCTGTATTCTCAAAATCATTGTGCCGTGGTCTTATCTATAGCGTCTCGGGTGCGTCCTTACCGGTGCAGTCTTTATAATGACGTAGGTGGACACAACATGACGACCATATTNTAGACAATATGAGCGGTGTTCATATCACCTTGGACTGTCCCTACCCTAGCGTAAGTATCATCAGATGCTCTTTCTTCAAATGTTTTAGTACGTTCAAAGTTAATCATCGTGTCCCGAATATCTAGGTCGGTGTTCTCCCCGGAAATCCTTGCCCTCGTTGCCGGAAAAGAGGCAGAGAGAGTATTGTTGCCTCGGGTCGTATTTGCAGCAACTGCAAGTACGACAGTACCGCCATTCCCCCACAGAAGCCTTAGCTGTGATCACTAAAGACCACTTCAGTGTTTACTGCGAGTTACTTGAAAGCTTCACATATCAATAGTTTATCAATAAAATCAAGTTTCTTGATATTATGTGTCCCTGAGATACTTTGTACTGCTATATTCTCAAAATCATTGTGCCGTGGTCTTATCTATAGCGTCTCGGGTGCGTCCTTACCGGTGCAGTCTTTATAATGACGTAGGTGGACACAACATGACGACCATATTGAGTGAGGTAAGAATGGTTACACACAGAATGCCACGAATCATTGTCACCACGAACAAAGAATTAGCGTTGGACCTTAAACGGGGAGTCTATTGTGAAGGGAACATGGACGCTCTCTGTGACTAGAAATGGGATGATGACGTATTCCAAGCTGAAAACATGAAAATACCTGATACCTATTAATCGATGTATCGGAAATCGACAGGAATCGGTGACTCCGATCAGGCTATGAATCTGCATAAAAGAAAGGCAAATATCAATAGATCGGGCAAAATCCACATGTTTTGCATATTGTACACATATGAGGCGCAAGATGGTGTGCTAAATCGAAGGGTAGTAGTGTCGATCAGCCCCTCATTTTGGGCTCGTCACACCTACACTTGTTACCAAAGTAGCCTCGGGCGAAGCAAGACATGCCGTTGTACTTTAGGGAGGGTTTAGGCAAAGGTTGCTACGCTTTATGCATGTGGTGATGGTGGGTTGTCATTGAGCATTAGAGACATTTTGAGGGCGTTAGTTACGTTACTATCTAGGAGGTGGCGAGGTGCCGGTCGGAGAAGGGTGTTTGGTGATGACCCTTTTTAAGGATGTGATTGAAGAATTTGGAGAATGTATGTGCAGATTGTTACTGATGTAGTTCCGGTGAAAGGCCGGTTGGTACATTGGGATATTTCCCGCGCGGCTTTTCAAGAACTTGACAGGGACTTTGATATGTACATGCGTGCATGAATCATGTACATATGGGGCACATCTACCTACACACTCAGGGCGCTTCTTCTTTTTGGTTTTTGTAATACCTAATACTCAAGTAAAACTCCGAATGCCATGGTGAGCTTGTATGTACTTTACGGAGATACCCACGAGACATTTTGGCCTTGTAGATGGTTCAGGGTGGTTACAAGATGAATGGTTGGATACTGTCTGTTTACAAAAGTACATTAGATGGGTGGCATGGTACACAGTTACTATAGTGTATGCATAGTGGAACCGGACACGCATGAAGTCATGGAATACAGTGGACTCCATAAAAGAAAGGGAAACTATCTGAGTGTAGTTGGTCTGTATGGGGTCCTCTGATGTATTTTACAATGTACAAACCCCTCTAAAGTGACATTGTCCTAGCTATAGCTTTACCATACACAGAACCAGATACAAGAGACCAAATCCAACCAACCCGGTCCATACCACCTCTCTACTCTCTAACCGAGCACAAAAAGTAGGACCAACGTCATACATACATACACCTTACTAGTTGTATGTAGTATCCCGTACACCTCGGGGTACATCCTTCATAATCGCCGACACAAGCACCCTTATTCACCGGCCATCACTTCAAAAGACGCCTGTCACGATAAACGCATTTCTGTCCGATCCTTTGTTCCTACGCTTGACGGCGTGATGTATGTGAGGAAGTACTTTAAAGATAGGAGTGATGGGGCTTACAAGATCAACCATGCAAGCCAATCAGCTCTGCCAGCACATCGTTTCAGACTATTCAGCTCTGACAACTCATTGTTGGAGAGAAGTCAACTCGTCCGAAGCTCCGAAGCCAAGTTGTGTATATAAGTTAGGACGTAAACGGTGATCTGGGGGTTAGTTAGTCTTATTCCCCTAATGGGCGATCATATTCTATTACCGCCAAGTTTAGTGCTTGATACATTCTGCCTTGTAACAACATGTGATAGGGATGATGTGATGGCGTCCGCCAGATGCGTTTTTGACTTTGGATACGCAATTTGGTGGGGGTATGTTGCGTATTTAAGATGGCGTTGGCTAGTTGCTATTGTAGCTGTTGAAAATAAGTGGTATCTTGTTCATTGACGTACAAGTATATCTGTGGTAGGCCTTATAACTTACGTCTTTCCTTGCCTCCCATACCAAAGTTAAACTCAGTCTACGTCGATATGGAAGTATAGAAGTAACTCTACTCACAACATGCACAAGACCATACCAAAGCCAAGATCACAAGACACACCACAACTTCATCATGAACAACAACCCTTTTGCCCCATTTCGTCCAATTACCATCTCTCCCTGCTTATTTCTCTCCCTCCACCCCAAAATATAAGCTACATCAATAGCTT
>JSUI01005861.1:0-10514 GCA_000833645.1 Huntiella omanensis | reverse complement strand
AGGCCGGGGTGGTACAACTTTGGTGAAATATGGCATTCCGTTTGTCGCGGGGTAGATGACGAGCAGATCAGGAGCACAGGTGATCAAGACAGTGAGGAACGCGGGGCAATAGACTTTCGAAAGACCACAAGAAAAATTCGGTAGCCAAAACTGTGGCAGCGATGGCGATAAGCGTGGCGTTTGGCGGGATATTGTCGAGACAATAACTTGGGACAATGGACACTCCGACGCAAGAACTTCGACAAGCTTACCTTTTCGACGACGGGCTCAGAAAGAGTCTGACCCATGATTATTGCAGAGGCGGTATTTTTGTGTAGTAGAAATAGGTGGTCGCGGTAATGCGATTTGGGACAGATGGGATTAAAGGAGAAGATGAAGTTTTGGAGGGTTTGGAGAAGGATAGGACAAGGACAGGATGATGTGGGACTGAATATGGGGGTATTGAGAGTGAGCAGACGAGTGGGCCTAAGAGAAGACGCAGCAGACGCAATACATGGACTAGAATAGTCGGAGCAGATGTTGCAGTGACTAGGTGGGTGCTTTTCACTGTCGGCTTTAATGGGGCCAAGGAATTCTCTCGCCAGAAGGCCAAAAAGAGGTCAAAAGTGTAGTATATGGCACAGAATGCTGTGCAGATTCAGATGGAATGTGATGTTTTGAAGCTCTTAGGATGAGAAGAGGGGTTGAAAAACTTGCAATACCAAATTTACACAGCACATAACAGCATCTGTCTGTGTACAACCGTAGGCAGTACAGGTCACCTAATCAGCAATGACCCTCCATAAAGCTTAACCATCAGTTCAGCGCTTCAGCCGGTTGTTGAACAACTAAAAATAAGTTTTAGCGCCCCCCCCCCCTCCAGATGGCGCGGACAGTTTTTTTCCATTACAGGGGCTGATTCTAGTGGCCACTCTGGAAAAAGAACAGGAAACGCCAGAACAAAAACAAGCTCTTTCGCTCTATTCCGGATAGGGTTATCTTTCACGTTCGCATTCTTGCGTCATGATGCACGAATGTGCGCCCTGCCGCCTGGTCTGGTCTGGACCGGGGTTCTGCAATGCATTGCTGATTCTGCTCTAATTCGCTGGCAGATTGGTCTTTTCTGTCAATGGACGGCGTCAACCGATGGGTTGTCTATCGTCTGATAATTTGAACAAGACTTTTGTTACAGTGAGTCCAACCGCTGAGTATAGGCAGCTATTAGGGTCTCTGCTATTTATGGACGCCACGTACCAATTCTTCCCTGCATTTCACTCCCTTCCTCAATGTACATACATGTATCGCCACAACTCTACATGGGAGAATTCACTGAAAGTTTTCAATGTTGATCACATGACCAGAAACAACAACATACAATTTATAACCAACAGTTCCCTGGTTACCTCTTTGTTTTACAAGCTCTTCTCCAAAAGCTTGTTTATCAGCCTCGTCATGGAGTTTTGCAAGATCGGATGCTATAGCTGTCACACTTGAAGTTTAGTGCCCAAGCTTCTCTTCCCCTGATTGCGGGGGCGGGGAAATGTTGAATGAGCGGGGTGCTTTTGAAAAAAAAAAGGGTTGGGCGACCTTTATCTGCGTTTTGACGGGCCCGGTCAGTGATGGCGTCCACTACAATCGACATTCTTGCCACCCTATTGTTCTACACATGTACACATGTCTGCATAGTTCAGGCACAAACATAGCACATCGCCGGCGTCGGGTGCCCGTGCTCAATATGCGGCTGTAAGGCGATTTCTTGTAATATTGTGACAATGTGGTATCAATTATGCATCCTAAAAACTAACTAAAAGAAACAATGGCTGTTGATATATAAACCTGGCAGAAATATGCCAAAACAAAATCCGACGTGAAATTAATAATACAAAAACTCTAAATGAACCCCGGCACCGATTGCATTGAATTGACAGTACTCATAGTTTGGAACTCACGAGCAGAGGCGAATGAATGCTTGGAAGAAGCCACGCCGTCAAAATCCAACTGGGGAAGTCTGAGGGAAGACGAGTTGGTCCCAATCGAGACATCTGCTCGGTTGAATCCTATTGGGATGGACTGCATAAACTCGTCACTAACTCCTGATCTGCCTGAAAAAGACGTCCGTCCACTATCAACGTGATTTCTCATAGACCCAGAAGCACTAGTCATAGTCCGTCGTCTATCATGACCACGAAGATAATCGTTTGACGATGGCGCACCAGAAGATGTAAAAGGTCTAGAGTCGTAGGAAGATACAGACCGACCTGATGTCCGGGTTGAAGACCCACCATACATGTGACTATAAGGGATATCCAGATGTTCTCGAGATGAAGCTGCCTTCCAATCATTAACAACGGGGTTTCCACGACCGTAGTTTTCCTTATCCATCATGACATCGATAACAAACTCTGGATTCTGCTTCTTCGTCTGGCTAGGCCGATGGCCAAGGGAAGCGCGACCAAAGTTAAGGTTAGGACCGCTGGTACTAATTGCGAGACTAGGACGGTTCTGGGTAAGTGGCTGTCTAGAAGCTCTGGGATTCAAAGTTGGGTCGGGAGCTGGAATGTATGTGAAAGAAGGACGTCTTGGCGGTCTAGAGAATGTGTCGGGCTGAACAAGTGAGGCTTTGCGGGACAGTGAGAGACGAGTCGGGAGGACATCGTCGGGATGGGGCGCTGTGTCGGGACGAATAGTCACACTGGAAGAAGGAGGACGACTTGGTGGCTCCCTCATGTTTTGAAGGAAAAGTGGAGGAAGATAGGTGTGGGGAGGTACTGGTGGTGAAGATGATCCAGAAAGACTCTCTCTGATTGAGGGAAGGGCTTCTGAACTAGGAATATCTGGAAGTGACACCTCAGTGCCAAAGCGGACAGCTGGAAGATTCGACAAACTCTCATCCTCACTGATACTCTTCTCATTCGACTTTCTTGGCTCTTCGTCATGGATGTTAATATCCTCCATAGAAACGTCAAAATCCTCGTAAAACGCAGTCGCCAGGGCAGCCGCCGTAGCTCCCAGGTCGGACCCAGTAGTAGCTTCAGGCAAAGATGGACTAGTCGCCTCAGCAGCTAGATTTGGGTTCGTAACGGGGCCTTCAGTGTACCAACTGGATCTATTGTCATCAGTGATAATAGAGCGGGAAGTCAAGTCACGGCCATGAGTGGAAGTAGGACTAAGATGTTCTTTGGTGGGTGATTTAGAGTTTCCGCCTGGGACAGTAATCCACGACTCACTCCGCTTCGGCCCCGTCTCACTATACGATCTGAATGCTCTAGTGGCAGCACTATGATCTCTATGCATATCAGAATCCGAGTATGCAGAACGCAAGCCACTCCCCACAGAGTGAGAAGTTTCAAAATGGCCGGTCTGATGGGGCCCAAGGAATGGGAAGTTGCGATGGTAGTTATATTCAGACTCGGTGGGACTCTGTTCGAAGGAACCGCGGGTCTCATTGTGGCGGAGATCGGGAGGGAGAGGGCCGTTGATTTCCTCGACGAGAATGGTTTTGGGACGGGGGTTGCGGCGGCGAAGATGGGTGATGAGGCAGCGAGTTATGAAGAAGAGCATGACGAGACAGACAATTGGGAGGATGACGACGAGGGCTATTTGGGCTTTAGTGAGTTTGGAGTGGTGTTTTTTAGACGAGGAAGATGCTGAGGCTTGAGATACAGTTAACTTGGCGGTAATTGTTTGCGTTACGCCACTGAGAGTTTGTGAGTTGGCAGTAACCGAGATATCATAGGTTCCGGTGCTCTGTGAGTCTGGAACAGTGCCGGCTAACTTAAGCCCATCGAGACTGAGCCAAGTAAGTTCAGTGTCCAATGAGAGCGCAACATCTGTAGAGTTGGATACGTAAGGGCTAAAGTCAAAATTGACGGTTCCACCCTGTTGCAAGTCAATGGTGGGGTTTGTGCTATTAAAGAGGGAGTCGGCTGTGTTGATGACAACCTGGATACCAAGAACATCACTGTAGACATCCTCAAAAATGATCAGAAACTTTGCCGATTGAGCATCAGAAGGTGGAGTTCCTGAGATATTCCAAGAGACAGTATCAAAAACAATCCAAGACGGGGGATCTTCAACAGTAACAGTCAACCCACTAGTGGAACCCATGGTGACACCATCAAGAGTAATTTCGTTACCAAGACCAGTATACTCGACTTGATCGCCGCCCTTGGTAACGTTAAGAATGATGAGTGCATTCTCAGCAACCAGCTTGCGAATGCCCACAGTAATGTCAAAATCAAGGGCAATAGCAGAGAACCCTTCAATATCCGAGGCAACGAATTGGAGAGGAAACACCTGTGGTGGTGACACGAGTGATTCGACGGAGGGAGTAGTTCCAGAGATTGTTAGAGAATCAGCATCAAATGTGATCCAAGAAGGCAAAGGACTGCTATCGCCAGAAACGGCATAGTATTTCAGTTCTTCGTCGGTGGCGTGTGAAAAGGTCGCAGGGTCAAAGGAGAAGGAGAAGTCGGTAGATGGGTAATAAACTAAGCTGCTCGGTGCGGAGAAATCGCCAAAAGAAGATATTTGATCTTGGAGAGTTTTGAGAAGTGCAGGAGGACTGTTGGAGGATACAGCAAGAGTTCCATCCATAGAGGTGCTACCGTCGGTGTCAGTTGCGGTGATTGTGAAGGCAATTCCGGTGGTGTTGGAAGAGCTAGAGGAGATGGCCGATGCTGGAGGAGTTCCGGAGAGATGACCGGTGGTGGAGTCTATAGAAAGCCATGATGGGCCCTCAGATAAAGCATATGTGAATGAAAGTGAAGAAGTGAATGTGTCGTTGGAGAGAGTATATGAGTAAGCTTTTGATACACGAGCAGCAGGTGGTAACTGCGAGTTAAAAGGAAAGGAAACGGTGGGTGCTGCTGAAACCCACGGGATAAGAGCGAGTGACCANTGGTCTGTAGAAGAATATATAACAAGGACAAAAGAATGACAAACAGACAAGACAGCCACCAAGACCAACAAAAAGGTAAACATTCTACCTGACAAACGGCCGATCCTCTCCATCTTGTACCTCCCGTCTTCCGCGACAGCGTACGTGAAGTCACCAGATACCGCCCTTCCCAGCTCCGACTGGAATCCACATGGTCCGTCTGTTCAACCCCTAGTATCAAAGGGTGTAGGGAGAGTGTACTCTTCCATCTTGCGATTAAGAATTCCCGTGTGTCTATATATCTGATTGAAGGGAGGAAAGGTCGAAGCATCTAACGACTCAGTATCAGGAATGGACTTGCATTCCAAGTTATCAGGTACGGTTTCTATAGCCCGTTGCTATGACATCTCAAACTCATTTCCATATGTGGCTTTGTAGTTGGTCGTCAACATACGTCAACATACTTGCCAATCCGTCATTATAGACGATTCTAGTCTTGAATGTATCATCCAAACGTCATGTACATACTCGATGAACGACTATCCCTTGCAGCAAATCTCTCCATCTAAAGCCGTCCTGGCGGGACAATGATCTCTTGGGATTTTGGAGAGCAATATAACCCTAGAATAATGATTAGATGGTCGTCTGCCGATATCAAGGGAGAATACATCGAATAGACTTACTAGTTTATTGCCGAGCCAGGGAAATATCTAGACGGTGTCCTGCATTAGGGTTGTTTGGGGTTCTTGTATCTAAGGATTATCGTGAGAAACTCAACTTCATGCTTTTGCTGACGACAATCGGGGTTTTCAAATTTTTCATGGCGATTACCTGGTTCTGTATTTTTTGACTATTTTGTTTGTAACTATTAAGTTTTCAAGTCACGTAACCTAAACTTGTGTCATATTATTGCTTGGCTGTGGTTATAGTTGTTCACAGCTATAAACCTGCTTCAACGCACTTGAGACTTGATATTTCCCAAACGGCACACATGAATTGTAACTAGCCATCATTATTCAGAAATAAATTCCCCATACACCCCACATTACGCCCTTACACCACTCAACCTAACAAAAAAACCACCATCTCACCAGTCTCAATAAGCCGCCCTTCTCCCTAGAAACCCGCTCACCCCCAAAAACTCCAAACAGCCATACAACAAAAACCATGGCAGCCACCGTAGCTCCTTCTCCGCCATCATCGCCCGTCTTCCACCCTTTCAACCTATCCGAAGACCTTGTGCCCCTCCCCCTCTACACGGCTCCGACAATAGAGACCCTCGGCTTTGCCGGTCTACTTGAGACACCGCTGCAGGTCAAGACGGATGCAACAAGTGGCTGTGGGGGTGTTACTTGGCCGTCTGGCGAGCTTCTAACACGCCATATGTTGCGGGGGCACAGGGAAGTTATACAAAACAGTAAGGTGTGAGTTGGTTTTCTTTTTTTTCTTTTCCTCTGAATGGTTCGTGATGTTGTAAAGGAGGGGAATATGCATTTGTTTTGTGTTACGGGGATAGAGTCCCGTGGTGCCGGAGTGCATGTCGGGTGATGACCCCCTGCATTCTGTTGTGTAGAGTTGCTTGTTTCCTCGTGGGACATGCGGTGTAAGGAGTGACTGGTTTGCTAATTCTAGTCCGGTTCTATGTAGTCTTGAAATTGGAGCTGGTGGTGGTCTAGTTGGTATTGCCCTCGGTCTAGGTTCGGGTACCCGCAGTGCCAATGTAGGGCCTATTATGATTTCAGATCAAGAAGCCATGTTATCACTAATGGAAGACAATATCGTCTTCAATGGAGAAACGGGTCGTGTCGCTAGTTGTGTGTTAAACTGGTAAGTTCTCGGGGCGTTTGGTTTCTATCTACACATATGAATGACACGTTTCTGACAAGTAGCAAACAAGGGGTGAACCGCTCCCGTCACACATCATCAGCATGGCCCCCAACGTTATCATCGCCGCTGACTGCGTCTATCATGAGCCGGCATTCCCTCTTCTACTACAGACTCTGACTGATCTTTTGAATCTCAATCATGACGCTGTAGTCTACTTTGCCTATCAACAAAGACGCCACGCCGATTCCCAATTCATTAGTAAGGCTTCCCGTCTTTTTCACACCACAAAGATTCCACTGGACCGGAACGACATGAAAGACGTCGGAAAAGGAAAGAGATTCCTTCTTGAATATCGGTGGAAAGCGCCGGTGAATTA
The DNA here is from genome assembly GCA_000833645.1 of Huntiella omanensis. NCBI lineage: Eukaryota > Fungi > Ascomycota > Sordariomycetes > Microascales > Ceratocystidaceae > Huntiella > Huntiella omanensis. Next base: position 3,453 of record JSUI01005861.1, on the reverse strand, counting down.
GGTGGAACATGCGTATGTACACATGTATGTACGCGTATGTANCGTATGTAGGCTGCATTTGGTAAAGCTATACCGAGACGGGTAAATAGAGTAGCGGTAGTACGGTAGTGTGAGTACCGCGTTTCTGGTGTCGCACCCCCCTGATTGTCAATATAAACAAGGTTCCGGAAATATTGCCTACGTCGTCGCACCTGTTCGTCATGTCCACGACGTAATCCTCGGCACTAAAAGGTAGCACAGAGCTTACAAGTATTCACCCTAACCCTCAATTAGCTGATGTTTAATCAGTTTCAATGAAGAACGACACGGGTAACACAAGCTGGGTAAAGACACACAACAGCTTATTGTTTCGGGGCGGATGAGGTGTATGTGCGTGGTGAAAGGCCATGTTTCGGGTTTTGTGGGTGGGGGGGGGACGGAATGGAGGCCCGGAGGAGGCCGGTTTGTATAGGTCAAAGACAGAAGGTTGGCTTTATATGGGGAACACAGGAACCAGTAACCGGTGGAAAAGTTTCCGGTTTGAGAAACATGGCTGGGATGTTGATTGAACGGGAAGAAGAGGACTCTTACTTGCAGATGGATAATTGCATATTGAATCCTTAAAGCTGCCTTGGCAATCCACTCAAAGACCACCGATTAAGCCCTGTAATCCTGACAAAAGTCAAGTCAGACTTCGGACAGTTAAAAGACCAATATGGTTATGACTGTCTAGATACTTGCCGACCCACCCTCCGTCAACCCCACCACTCCGGCACGAATATCCTCGCACGACTTTCCCGTTGCCATCGGTTCAATCCGTCCGTCAGTAAAGTTGACTATACCCCGGTATTAGACTCACCGAACATAGTCACATCTTTCAATTTACATTACACATGTATCTCCACCGGTCTTCCACACCGCCGTTCCTATATGGGTAATAGACACCCCACAGAATTCTTCAAACGGCGACTTTTGGAAGGAATTCAAAACGTTTTTTTTAAAAAAGCCCCGGTTTCCTAGCTTATCCATCCACCTTGTTTTCCGCTCGGAAACATCCTATTACGACGTTGGCCCAGTCGGGCGGACTGCCGGCGGTTCTGCGGGGTGGCGAACTACGTTTAGAGGAATAAAGGGAAAAATTCTGTTGATCGAGACCCATCTAGATTTTGATCTTTTTTTTTCACGCAAATTATTCAGGTGGATTGAATTCGCTACACCCGATGAGGATATTAATCCAAGACATTGTTCCTGAAAGAGTCAAGTGAATATTCCTACTAACATAATCTAGAACATTGGAATAACCTTTGTCACACACACACACACTTATCCAGATGAATACACATATACACGTAACCAAGAAGACTATGAAAATTCTTAAAAACACCGCATCTTCTTGGCTGGCTGGCAATATTGTATAATACTTTGTAAATAGGTCAAAAGTGGTTATGCATCTGCAGTCGGGCGGCGTCTGTACCAGTCTAACCGCTATTGGTAATTTACACGGAGCAGTTTTTTTTTTCTTACAGCAGAGTTTTCCAATTGGTTCTGGGGTCTCCATAAAGGTCAGCGGGCCCTATGAAAAGAATTGTATTACCCGTATAATAGAAACCTCGTGAGAAGAGGCTCTTTTGTATTGAGGTCGTATTGAACTTTCGTCAATGTCGTTCAGTTGGGATAACGCTTGGATGCATATGAGCGGTAAATCTAGATGGACGTGCGGCGGCGGCATATTTAGAGCAAGTTTTTTTTTGTTCTTTTGAAGATGCGGTATGTCTGTCGTGAAATATTTCCTTACTGAGAAGTAAAAAGGATCAAAAACTAAGTACCACCAAATGCAAACCCACGTTATATGCTATATAGACAAACGTATTACAGTGCTTGTACATACGTATAAACGGCGGTTACAGATCAGCGTTTGTTAAACGTGTTGTGAGGTCAGCGGCTGGTTTGTGAGTTCATGATTATCGGTAAAGGATGATCGTGATTTGGTTCATGGCATCTGGGCGTTTACACAACATCTTGTTCATGAACGGACCTTTTTGTCTCTTTACGTGCATATTTAAGTAAGTAAAGGATGTCGTGGTAACCAGAGGCCTTCAAGTTTCATATTTCACTAGGATTTCAAGTCGTGAGATCAAGATTGATCATTGTAGGTGGTCAATGTTAGGGTTATATACGTTATAGTACAACATAGTCAAAGATTGCGCGCTAATGAGGATTTAAGCTGGAGAGTTTGCTGCATCTCTGATGGTCTGGGCTAAATATCTGAAACAGAGATATCAGGGGGAATATTTAGATCAGCAAGTTTAAGAAAGAGGGTTCACAAACAAAATGACTGATGCACGATATCAAAAACTAACCAATCGTATACTCTAAACATAGGGTTGACAAACTAATGCATCCACTGATCACCTTCTATTTTTCCCCCATTCACTGCCTCAATACACTAAAGCCCAACCACCTACTGGACATAAGCTTAGCTTAGTTGAATAACCACCCCCCCAGTCCAGCCCATCAGCAAAAGGCACAATCTGGCGCCAGCGGCCCCATGAGCGGCTGACAAAAGGGAAGAAAAAAAAAAAAAGAGGGCCTCAGTTGAAGGGAAAAACCATGAAGTTCGGTCAGAGAAAGCGTGTTAGTGGATAGACAGAACGACATGCACGAGGGTTGATGCAAGGGGTTTACGTATTCAGCACGCGAGTTGACTTTATTCGTTTGTTCGGTAGCTAGTTAGTTTAAGAGTAGATGGTCGGGCTGGTTTGATGGTGGTCCGGACAGTGATGTTCTAGGCTTTTTAGATGTGGCGAGCTGACGAGTTCAGAGTTTCGTTTTTGTACTTCTCATGGGCGATGGAAGGTGAGACATGACCATCTAAACTATTTCCTATTCACCTGCCAGTCTCGCCAGGTCCCGAAATCAATAGATCTCGTATTCCATATTTACTGTACGCTACCACCACCATGTCTTGGTATACAGAAGGGCCTGTGCACTATGCAGATGGCTATGGTAGTGGTCGGCAGGGCTGTAATTGCCCGGGTCTGCAGGTACAGAGTCTGCCGATTTAGTGGTAGTCGTGGGGGAACCAAGGAGGCTTAGAAGGTGTCTATTATTTTGGGAGGTCGGGAGGGTCAAACTATGGACGAGGGTGGTTTCTTGGACTGTCAGTTCGGTGGCAAATCACAATCACTTTTTTCATCACAGCCCAATTGTAATCTAGAAGTTCGAAAATCATACTTTCTTCTTTCAACATGCACATATCCAAATCCAATCACTCATCACCACATCTCACCCGACCACCAAAAATCCAATTAGGCCTAGCCTTTCTGAGCACACCCTAACCCTTTATAGATAGTCCCCTCCACTTCAGCCTCCCTCTTCCTTTTGAAATCCTACAGGACTAAAGTGGCCCCTGGCTAGAGTGGCCCCTGTCACACTCGGGTTCCTGTCCACGCGCTGTGTAGCTTTGTGTGGGAA
>JSUI01005860.1:0-10183 GCA_000833645.1 Huntiella omanensis | reverse complement strand
TTCGGTGTCGGAGTCGGTTGAGGGGGTTGGAGAGGCGGGGTAGTGGGTTGGTTCGTAGGGTTCGTGGGGTTGAGGGTCATAGGGGGATGGATCTTGGGAAGGGGGGATGGCGACGGAAGGATGGGGACTGGATTGGGGGAAGGTGGTTGTTGGAAAGGGAAAGTATGGATGGGTTGAGGAGGAAGTTGGTTGGTAGGGGGCTGTTCTTTGGGGGACTTGGAGGGTTATTGTGGGTTTTGGAGGACGAGTGACGTAGTGTTCTTGGGGTTGTTGTGGTTGTGATTGCACATGCTGTTGATATTGCATGTACTGATGTTGTGGTTGTTGTGACTGAACACCTTGATGTTGAGTAAACCCATGGTCTTCAACACCTTCACTTGACTCCTTCTCTGCATCTTCACCTACAGAGAAAGGCATCTCGCCTACATTTCCAAACACGGGGATTGTATCTGTCCCTCGACTACCATTAGCAGGTGGTCTACCCCTAGTTTTCCCTTTCGAGGTACTTCTCCAAGCCGAAGAAACCGCCTTTGCACCGAACCGTCTCTTAGGTTTCTGTGCAGTTCCATCTCCTCTACCCTGTTCATCCCATCGTGAACTAGGAACCGCCATACCCGCAACAGGTGACTGACCCCAAGAACCACCAACTCTCTGTCCACCTTCAAGATATCCCCATTCACCTTCTTGGTGATAAGTTCCGGGACTGTCTCCTCTACGTCTAGATGGTGAAACATGGTGGTCTTCCTCGTCTGCGCGTTTTCGACCACGACGGGGTCGTATGAAAGGGAGGAGAGCGCGTAGAGCCATGTCATCTTCGGCGGCTACTCCGTCTCGTCCTGGTGGGTGGATTGGGTTTGGATCTGATGGGATTTGTGTGTAGTATACATGTGGTCGGTTAAGAAGGTATTCGAAGAAGGCGTCGACGTGAAGTGAATGCATCCAGCGCTGATTTGTTAGTTAGGTTTATTCTCGAAGAGGAAAGAAACCTACGTACCTTGAGTCTTACGGCATATTGTTGGATTTTCTGGGAACTTTGTCCTTTACTTTGATCGGGTGGTTCAACACCTAGTCGTAAAGCCAACTCAGACCATGTCTTAATCTCTTTTCTTTCCAACTGTTGAATCAACTGGTATAAATGAAAGGTACTAAACGATTTCCCATCACTACGCGGTGGTGTCGCAAAGGCTTCTCTTAACGCCGCAACATCAGAGGTATGTGGAACAGCCGGGTTACAATAGAAAATAAAAGCCACAAAGGCATCGGTTATGGACGTGGCAGTTACAGATCTAGATGGTAAATTAACTTGTTGGCGTATCGACGGCGCATTATTTGGTGGTAATGGTGGTGGTAAAGATGGGAAGTTGGACATTGTAAACCCGTTTGTTCCTCGAACACATGTACACTTCCAGTCGGATTATAAGCTTCGAACGGGATTCTAGCGGAATGGTGGGGGCGGGGTGTACTTGTTTTGTTTTTGCGCGGATTGTGAGAGAACCATACACGGTAGATAGGGAACCTGGTAGCTGAACTTGTAATAGTCAATGTGACAAGTCAGGAACTGTGTGACGAACAAACATCCAAGTATGTATGTAGTAGGTGATACCAAAGAAATGACGAAACAACCAAGTTGTAAGTAAACCATGAGATTCAAGAAAATAAAGAGGGAAAAATGGGATTTGTTTGGTGGGTTAATAAGTTTGGTAAAGTAGCTAGCTAAACTAGCTTGATCATGGTTCAATAAAATAAGCAAGGAGGCGGTAAGCTTGGATTAGACTATATGGCTGAGATGCGTAAGCGGGTCGAATATCAAGATGGATAAATTCTAAAGGATCACCTTTATACATTGACATCTGTGGCAAAGTCCTAATAAGGGAATGAACCACCGTAGATACATGATGAACTAAGCGACGACTTCCGGGGTAACTACCGTTGATTAGAAGACCAAGTTCCATCAAACCAACCCGACGATTCTTCACGTCATCTAGCGCGTCAAACTCCCACTTCTAACTACTTGAATCCCTTTCACTTCTGGATATACACACCACCACGGCACGGTACAGTATACACAAGACACGAACACGCAGGAACGGAACAGAGCTACAGGAGAGGTCTGATCGCGCCTGAGGGAACTAGGGCATTTTTTCTCTCTCTTCGCTTGGAGGAGGCGTTTTGGTACTGACTTCTTTGGTTGGTTATTGAGGAGTTTCCTCGTTTCGTTTGGTTGCGAATGTGTCTGTGTGATGCGTCGGGGGGGCCGGTGTTTTGAAGTGTCTGTGAGGTTTATTTGGATTAGAGAGGTCTTGAAGCTTGGGAGGGTTACTTGTTTCGAGAGATTTATATCGTTGGTTTGCTGGTGAATGGACGAGGCGTTCTTGGATTGAGTTGACCGGGTCGTTGTCTACGATATCAAACGCACGGTCCCCTTTTCAGCATAGATTCTACATTCTATTCAGAAGATCCTTCTCCTTCTATTCCCAAGATCCTAGCTGGATTATCGAAGGAAGGAGTGACCGACTATCCAAGGAAAGAAGGCACGTATCGACGAGTATGTATGTACATACATACAACGGTGGTTAATATCGACGGATTTAGTAGGTATTGATAACTTGGGTACTATATATATGCATCATGCAGGAACACAATCGACGTTCTAAATCGGATCGAGAAACAATCACATTCTTCATCACAATGGGACATGGGCAGCTTGGTTATAACGTCACATTTGTATTATTCTCAGCTACAGCTACAGCTCCAGCTTCTCAGGTCAACATCAATGCACCAAAACCACCGCGCCGCATCGCATCGCACCGCACCGATCCATCTCCCCTTCTTCTATACACCGGTTCCAAGAATCGGTATCTACTGATTCGCAATATGTACACTATATCCAACATATCCAGCCTCAAAAATATCATACGATCTTTTACACGTATTCATCATGAACTTATCTTTGTTAATCAGTCATGTCTGACTACCCCCAGATAACAACTTCCTTTTTTCCGTTTTCTTTATTAGCCCGCTACTCCACATGGTTATTTATTATTCAGGATTCTAACCCAATCGGACTTTGTTAGAGACCCTTATAAGTAAGGGTTGTGACGTCACTGTGTTTGCTCTATAAGGGAAGATGGATACACCAGCCAAGATGAAGATGTGAATGTAAAAGGCTTTGATTAATGTTAAACTTCATTATCACCGACTCATTTTCCGTGTCTCCATCAGCCCTACCCAATCCAGTAAGCTAACAAACTCACCAGAATATCAGTTGCCTACAACATACACGGTGACACGTCAATCTAAAAACTAGCCAACATCTATCTCTTTAAAGCTTCACACTTCAAAGGGCACCCCACCAGTCCCAGCAAGAACTCAACACCACATAAAACACTAAAAAACATAATCAACATTACTGCATAAACAAAATGCCAACTAAACTTCCTAAGAAGCCAAAAAAACAACGCCACCAGACTCCAAATACCCAAAAAAGAATACAGACAATCAAAGTCCCAAACCGCCGGACTGGATCCCAGCCGTTGAAACCAGAACCCAAGCATGAAAAACGCCGCTACCCAAGAAAACAAACAAAAGCAAACTGCTCTCTCTCTCTCTTTCTCTCACCCTAATTCTTCCGGCCCTTGCCCCGCGTGCTATTTTGACGACTCATACCCACTCCATTTGCCGAGTTCTGACGGCTCATAGCAACGCCTTTACTCTCCTTGACCCGTCTATGCGAAGCCTCCTTGCCATTATCCTTTCCAGATCCCTTCGGCGGTGACCCCTTCCCGGGACTCTCATCAATAATCCCCAAGTCCCGACGGATACTTTCAAAGTCAACCTCCTTGGCATGTGTAGTGTACGCAACATACTTTTCATCCACCAATGGGTGAGCCGCCTCCTCAAGCAACTTCCGGAGACCACCCGTGCTAAGCAGTGACGCGCCTTGTTGATGCTGCTTGTCAAAAGTCTTAAACAACTTCATCACCGCAATGTCCGAGTTGACATCATCATTACTGAGGCCACTGGGGAAATTGCTGTCCGCCGACCGCATGTTGCTCTTCAGATACTGGAGTGGCTGCTGAGTAGGCAACTTAGGCATCTCAGCACCATACGCCAGATCGAGGTTAGCCGGCGTCTCAAAGTTGGCAATCGCTTCCCACCCAATGACCTTGTCGTCAGCAAAGTTGATATTGGCACCACGCGTGCTACGTGTCTGATGCGAAACTTGTCTGTCCATAGCAGGCGCTCCAGACTCATCATCCGAAGCTTCATCACTACCAGTATCCTGTCCGGTACGGTGGCGAAGGATATATCTGTGGGCCGCCAGAGCGGCAGTGTTGTACGTCATAACAAGCTCCTTTTCCGTGAAGAGCTTCTCAATGTTGTACACCGGACCAGCCTGTTTAGCCGAGAGCCTCAGCTTCTCACTCTGCCACATGGGAGTCGCCTCCGTGGTATCAAGTGCTCTCTTCAGCGGAGCTGGCGATCCGTCATCATCACCTCCACGCTTGCGCTTCTTGTCTTGTGTACCATTACAGCCAAGCAGCTCGTCAGCATCGCGACGGCCACGAGTCCGCTTGGTGTTGCCACCGGGAGACGACGGACGCAGGAAACTATACTGGTTGGCGTGCAAGTGGAGGGCTGAAGTGTCGCCAATCTCAAACGCCTCTTTCTCCTTGAGGAGACGATGCTTCTTGGCGTTCAGTGTATTGATAAGGCGATCTCTGAGAGTCTTGGACAGAGCGCTACGTTCACGCTTAGCCGTTTCAACTCTGTAGTTGTGGGTGTTTGTACAGGACTGAATGCGCGTTTTATATTCGTGCTGAGAAGACCAAAAAGTTAGCAAAATGATCAAATCACCAAAAGAACCACTATACTCACCAACTGCTTCGTCAACTGAAAATCCCGATACTCGTGAATATCCGTGATACTCTGCGACCACTCGGTAAACCTAGGACCCGCCATCTCCATCAACGAGCGACTAGCACCCGGCTGACTAGGAACCATCTTTGCCATTCTCTGCTGATCGCGCAAATCCTGCATCGTGCCGAGAACGTCGTCTCCATAACTCTCCATTCTCATCACGAGTGCCTGGTCAATCTGGATTCTGTTCAGGTGATCACGGTACCGTCCGTCTTTTTCACGGTGGAATTTATCTTCCAGTAGACGGAGACGGTCGCTGAGTTCCTTGTGCCGACGGTCTTTTTTAACGATGGCTACGGCGTCGGGACGCCGGGCGCCCGCAGAGGGTTGCGGGACGACCATGGGGGGTGTATTGCGGGACATTTTTGTGTATATGTGGGTATTTGTGTTGTTGAGATTTTAGATTGTAGACTTTAGTAGAGAAGCCTAATAGATAGGCAGGCGTATAGTCGTGTAGCCAGGAATAGAATTGGTAGTCAAATGATCGTAGTAAACAGCACTTCAATCAAGCAACAACCAATTCAACAAAGCCAAAGAAACGCGAAGAAATCAAGTAATCCGAGTATAATGAATTCACCGATGGATAAACAGTAAACAATGAAAGCTTAAACAAAACCAGAAGTAGCGTAAAAAATACCAAAACAATGTTCAATACAAAAATGGCTGAGGCAGAAAAAAGAAAGAATCTCGAATCAACCACCAAGGGCAGGGGCGAAAATACATAATCTTTGGCACGCCGCTTATAGTGTAGGTGCAAGTGCAGGACCCACATTTCCTCTTTCCCAATGCGAACGGCGTCATCGAGCTGGTTACTTGTGCACCAGTGTGGACTACCAAACTTAATTGGCCCAATCACTTTATCGATAAGCCCACCATTTAACCTTTCGCACGCACTGTGCCCACAGCAATAATAACACTAGTTTGCATGCGATAACAGTCTATACACGGTACAGATAACTGTATGAGTTCATTATGCGCCGGCTACCTGGGTATCTACAGTCTACAATTACAAGTTAAACAATACACACAACCGTCATGGCTGCTGCTTGACAGCCTCCCTAATCTTCTGGAACTGACTCATAAAGCCAAAGCCCGTCGAGACACTCGGCTCCTGCGTCTTCTCCACCGTCTTCGTCGCCTTCGCCGCCTTCTCTGCCGCCTGTTTATCCTCCACCTCCTTCAACAACTGCTCATGTCTATCCTCCACCATCTTCGCCAAGCTCTCGATAAACTTAAGTCGACCTTTCTCCTCGGCGGTACCCTTCCATACAACGTTAAGTTCCTTGAGGTCTTCGATGCGCTCAAGGGCGTTTTCTATACCGGTAATGGGGTCTTCTTGGTTGTCGAGTAATGTCTTGATTTCCTGGCGTAGGTCGGATAGTACTTTTTGACCTTTTTCTTCCGAGCTTTGTTCACTGCTACCGGGTTCGGGGGCAGAGACAGATAGGAAGGATGAGCTTACGGATAGCTCTGAGGGTGGGAAAACGAACTCCATGGCGTCACCAAACGTCTTGATGACACTTTCTAAACGGGACCGGACCGTTGTGAGAGTTTGTAACTTGCGGATACACTCTGGGTCGTCTGCGGTTACTATATCCTGACCAGATGTATCACCTGACGTCTTTGTCTCTGACGCTCCATTATCAACAGCCGCTAATGGCCTCGGCGCCACAATGGTGTCACTGTCAATCCCATCCTTGACAAACATCTTAATGTCCTCTTGTAAAGTCTCATTCAAGGACTCTGCAAACCCCAACGTCTCTCCTCTGAGTAACTCAACCTCATATGCCAGACGACTCCCACTTCGTAATATCTCATCCGTAAGCTGGGTAAGTGTAGTCGAGAGTCTTGTCGTCTGTGAATTCAACTGGGTAACCAATGTTTGCGCCTCAGTCAATACCTCTGGCAAAGGGACGGCATTTTCAGGACTGGATGTTCCCGTGTTTAAAGGAGGTAACGTAGTATTCAAGAAAGTGGCCGGGTCGAAGTTAGAAACGAGAAAGGCGGATAGGAAAGGGTCAGTTGTATGGATAGACTTTGGAGTTGGCGGAGCAGGAGTCTTAGCGGGNTGAATTCAACTGGGTAACCAATGTTTGCGCCTCAGTCAATACCTCTGGCAAGGGGACGGCATTTTCAGGACTGGATGGTCCTGTGTTTAAATGAGGTAACGTAGTATTCAAGAAAGTGGCCGGGTCGAAGTTAGAAACGAGAAAGGCGGATAGAAAAGGGTCAGTTGTATGGATAGACTTTGGAGTTGGCGGAGCAGGAGTCTTAGCGGGTGTTGTTTTCTGCCGAAGAGCAAGAGTGCTGCTGGCTCGTTTTCTAGTGGCCATTATATCTGCACTGTTTAAAAACCAACGAACAAAAAACCGATCAAATGATCAAGCAATCGTATCCAAAATGACGTCGACATAACCACTCAGAACACACTGATGTCCATCTACCCCATCACAAGCCAACGTCACCTGTCACTTCCCGCCGGCCCTGCCACCTGTCACCAGCTACAGCACGTGACCACACCCCGACAATCACCCGCCACTCCATCTAGGGGCCTCCTGATCCAGCCCAGTCCATGCATCAATAGGTGCTATAGCCGCCCCATTCACNACCTCGTAGCTTCCAACAGCCCCGCCAACCCCGCTAAGACCTGATACCCCTCTGTAATGACCGCCCGTAATGTGCAAGCCGTCCGCTAATTCTGCGGCTTTGGGTTTCCCTGACTGCCTGTGTATGCTGTTTCTTCCTGTCTGTCTGTCCCATCCTATTCAATCCACCCACCCACGTATGTACATACGTTGATACTGCGCCTTGTCTCCTCGGTCCTTGTGCACCTTCTAATTCCATCGGCCATTATTCATCGGACTTTCCCCGCTGTTTTATCTCNTCGTAGCTTCCAACAGCCCCGCCAACCCCGCTAAGACCTGACACCCCTCTGTAATGACCGCCCGTAATGTGCAAGCCGTCCGCTAATTCTGCGGCTTTGGGTTTCCCTGACTGCCTGTGTATGCTGTCCCTTCCTGTCTGTCTGTCCCATCCTATTCAATCCATCCACCCACGTATGTACATACGTTGATACTGCGCCTTGTCTCCTCGGTCCTTGTGCACCTTCTAATTCCATCGGTCATTATTCATCGGACTTTCCCCGCTGTTTTATCTCGCTACTTACTTATATTACCTTTATAATCGTGACTTGTTCGCGCAGCTATCGCATTTACAGAGTCGCAAGTTCCTTCGACTGAGAAATTATCGCCAAGATGAACCCTGAGTGGTGAGTTGGACTTGAACGGAATGAATCGCCTGGACTCGGGGTTATGAAGATGGTAGTTTTGGGGAATTCTGAAGATGGGGGTGTCGCTTTCTGGAGATCTTTCTATTAGGTGGGGTTTCTTTGTTTCTTATCGCCAAATGACGGATGGGTGAAAGCTTCAAAGACGAGGCTAGACTAGGCTGTAGATGACGGGTCAGCAATGTGTGGCGTTGGTGCGACGACAAGAAAGAGACAACTCCGCAGTCCTGGACGATTCAAACGGTAGAAATCGAGCGATAACTAATCATGTGTTATCAGAGTATATATCCACATTCCATATCCGAACCCGAGCTCCCGCAAACTACCCGGACCAACGACGGCCGTATCCAACAAACGGGGAACAAAACGACTAGACGACCCCACTACGACGTCATTACGAAGGACCATGCGCGAGAGTCTTGGATATTGGTTATGCGCAGTTGGGCAGTCTACTGACTAGACATCTCTAGATACGACTACCTCTTTAAGCTTCTGCTTATCGGTGACTCGGGTGTCGGCAAGTCTTGCTTGCTGCTCCGTTTCGCTGACGATACCTACACCGAGTCTTACATTTCCACCATCGGCGTTGATTTCGTGGGTTTTTTTTCTTTTCGTATACGTTGTATCTCACCCGGCTAACACATTGTAGAAAATCCGCACTATCGAGCAGGATGGCAAGACGGTGAAGCTCCAGATTGTAAGATGCCCCATGCCATGTTCTCTTTAATGCAACAACTACTAACTCTTCACAGTGGGATACCGCCGGCCAAGAGCGTTTCAGAACCATCACGTCGTCGTACTACCGGGGTGCCCACGGTATCTGCGTAGTCTACGACGTAACCGACGAAGACAGTTTCAAGAACGTCAAGCAGTGGCTCCAGGAGATTGACCGCTACGCCACCGACGGTGTCAACAAGCTGCTGGTCGGCAACAAGAGTGATATGACGGACAAGAAGGTAGTCAAGTATGAGGTGGCCAAGGAGTTTGCCGATTCCCTGGGCATCCCGTTCCTTGAAACCTCGGCCAAGAACGCGAGTAATGTCGAGCAGGCTTTCTTGACTATGGCGCGCCAGATTAAGGAGCGTATGGGCACGGCGACTGCGAACAATACGAAGCCTAGTGTGCAGGTTGGTGCTGGCACGGGAGTTAACACGAATTCGGGGAATAACTGCTGCTAAATGCGGCGGATGGGGTAGATAGGATTGATTGGAATGTTTTTATGTGTTTGGCCTTTTTTTGTTTTGGGTTTTTCTACTTGTTAGGTTTGCTTTTTGACTATTAATTTGGAGAGTAGTTGTGATAGTTGATGATGAATGGTATGAATGTTGATAACATGACGTCACGTGTGGGTATGTTTGTGTTACAGTTATAGATAAGGAAGTAGTGACAGAAGAAATTAAGATTGACTAGAATACATGGGACATAGGAAAGTAAAGATAGACTGAGACGTAAGAAACCAAGCGACCGAAACCAGGCCGTAACCATACCGATAACCAACCAGACCTAAAAGGTCAAACCATAACCAGAAGAGATATCAAGACAAAGGAAATAGAAAGAAAAGGAAAAAAACATAAATACATAGGAAAGGAAAAAGACTTAATCAGTCAATCCCAAGAACCGCATGGCCTTGCTATTCCCCGCAGGTCTAGCAACACTCCGTTTTCTCATAAACATAGGCACAAGTCTCCGCTGTTCAGCTTCCAAGCCAAGACCAAGATCTTCGTCGGCCTCGTCACTTACAGAGCAATCAGTGATATTGATTGACACGGGGACAGGACTATGGAGGGGTCCTTCGGGGCCGAGAATCTTGGTTTTGGAGAGTAGTTGTGATAGTTGATGATGAATGGTATGAATGTTGATAACATGACGTCACGTGTGGGTATGTTTGTGTTACGGTTATAGATAAGGAAGTAGTGACAGAAGAAATTAAGATTGACTAGAATACATGGGACATAGGAAAGTAAAGATAGACTGAGA
>JSUI01005859.1:0-10181 GCA_000833645.1 Huntiella omanensis | reverse complement strand
ATGGAGGCATACCACGCAAAACACGCCGTGGGTTACCAAAAATGGCTTGTGTGGCGCCAGGAACAACTCGAAGCCGCGAGATATAAAGCGGCGGAGGAAATGGCGGTGGCTAATGAAGGGGTGTTTGTTAAGAAGAGGTCTGTCGAAGCAGGTTTCGGAGAGAGAGCGGAGGTGCTGGAGAAATTGGTTATTGCGGGGGCGGAATGGATCAGTCGGGTTAGAAGAGCACGAAAGACTATTTTGGACGGGTTATTACGGCAAGAAATGGAGGCAGTTCGGGAGGCACGATTGGACTTTGAAGATGAGGAGATTGTAGATGATGAAGAGATTGGCGTCTTGGAAATCGATGGAGGTGAAGTTGATGTTGAAATTAGTATGCCGGGGAGTTTCTTGATTGATGTTTAAGTATATAGTGATTAATACACACTCCCTCTATATCCCGTGCCTTCCTCTTCACTTTCTTCACTTTCGCTTTCTACCACTTCCTCTGGTGCCCCTTCAACTTGTACCTTTGCCTCTTCNAGAATTGTAGCGTCGAGTCCGGGGACTTCCCATTTCCCCACTTCGTACATGTCTCGACCACTCGGCATGCTCCCGACCAACTCTGCCGCCCTGGGGATGGTCTGCATACTCATCTTGTCATTGACCCTCTTCCACTCGCCAAACAGCATATCAATGACTCTCCGTTCATCTATCAAGCCTCCATCAGATCCCCAATCTCCCTCCTTCTCAATCTTTCTATCCTCTTTCTTCTCTGCAATTCGATTCTTCAACTTAGCGAAGCCCGTCCTTCCTGGTTCTTCTTTCTTAACATCAACCCCCATCTCTGTCAACCCAAGTAAAAGCCACGCCAACGCCGTCCCAACGTTCCCGCTCGCCTCCGCATCCATGGCTAAGAACCGACAGGCCTTCGCCTTATGACTCATTTGGACACCCTTGATATAACTCTTCAATCCCGCATCTACCTTTCCCGCTCCGTTCGCACCAGCTTCTTCTAATCCCGCAAGTGCCTGTTCCGCATGTCCCGAAACCGCTACACAAAGACGGGCAAGTAATAATGTTCGAACCTTGGGAATCGTAGGGGCCTTGAACATCCACTCCTTGTCATTCTTATTCCGTTGCTGTGCGATGATTGCCGGGTATGGGTCATCTTTCAACACCGCCAGCAACGTCACCTCCGCACGCGCAAGATGTGTTAACGCTGCCGGAATAGCAGGCAACGCAAATGGTCTTGAACTGGGTGTCTCCGTCGGAATAACACTGCCAAGGGAATTCGTTATAGAAGCAGCATGCATTAACCCCCTACTGGCCGCTTGAATCGCCGCTAGTCTTGCTTCGGCGGTCACCGGGGCATCTCCCCTGGTTTGCAACGGGTATAAAGAGATCCTGGCAGCCAACATATGCGCCAAAGCCAACGTAGTCAAGACAAATGAAACTTCTTCATCTAAGCCGTATGTCTCCATGCTCTTCCGTTTCCCCTTGCCCCGGACTTGTAAAACACTTCGTTCGAATAACCCGCTTCGCCAACGGAACCCAGGGACACTTCGCAAGACGCAATTCACTGGCGGTCTTCCGCCATTCGGCTTATCCAACAACGAGAGTGATCCCAAACTGGCTGTAAGTGTCATGATATACGGCAAGTATCCCTCCAAAGCCGCAATAACACCTGGCAACGCCGCGACTCGGGCTGCAGGTGACAACCCATTATAATTCTTTAAAGTCCTATATAACACCGTCCGACGTGTCGAAGCTGCCAAGGGTAACGACGGATGTGATATACAGTCAAAATAAGGATGCAAAGAAACCGGCTTCGTTGTCGGAAGTAGCACAGGATAAACCATCTTAACTCGTCAAAATAATGTTATAGAACCTAAATCTCACTCCCTTCTCACCCCGCAGTCTTGGCAATCAACACCATATATACCATCATCACATACCCTAACCCTAGAGCCTGTTGTACAGGCCACAAATATCCTGACAGGGATGTCATTCTCAACGATATATCGCGTGGCTTTGACCTGCCACGAATCTCGACACGTTCACATTGCTTTCCCGTATATATAGAGAATCCGCCTGGTTTGCGGTTCATTTCGACTCAGTTGTCTTCTCGACTTGTATATACCCACCATGTCCACGAAACCAACGAAACGCCGCGCCGCGGCCACACCTACAGCTTCCCCGGCTAGCACACCCATGAAATCCAAGACAGCAAAGCCAGTTAAATCCTCGTCAAGACCGCCTTCTTCGTCCTCGGCAACCGGTACCGGTGGGCCCGTTGCGCCGCCAAATTTCCCGCTTGCGTCGTTTTTTTACCCGGCTCGCTCGGGACTTACATCGTGGGACCTACTTCCGCCGACATTACTTGTGGCCGGACTCCTCCGGTGGGCTGTTTCGTTATGGGGATACTCGGGGCTTAACTCGCCTCCCAAGTTTGGTGACTTTGAAGCACAGAGACATTGGATGGAAATTACACTTCATCTGCCGTTATCACAATGGTATTTCCATGATCTCGACTGGTGGGGTTTAGATTACCCTCCCTTGACCGCCTACCACAGTCTTCTCTGCGGCAAGATCGGTTCTTTAATTAACCCATCATGGTTCGCTCTCTTCTCCTCGCGCGGTCTGGAAGACCCCAACTTGAAGGTGTTTATGCGTGCCACTGTTCTCGTCTCCGAATACCTCATCTACGTGCCCGCCGTAACCGTCTTCGTCCGTCGGTATAGCCGTCTTAGCAGCGTCACAACATTTTCCTCCTCCGTAGCTCTCTGCGCTATCCTCCTCCAGCCCGCTACCTTACTTATCGACCATGCGCATTTCCAATATAACACCGTCATGTTGGGTTTCGCCATTGCCTCCATGTCCTCTATGCTCGCGAACCGCTACCTCTGGAGTGCCTTGTTCTTCGTTTGCGCTCTTGGTTTCAAGCAGATGGCCCTGTACTATGCTCTCCCCGTCTTTGCCTACCTCCTCGGATCCTGCATCTTCCCGGCAGTTAACCCCGGCCGTCTCCTATCAATTGGTGCCGTGACCGCCGTCTCCTTCGCTATCCTTCTTGCTCCTATTCTTCTCGGAGCAGTCCGTGACCACGCCGCTGGTCTCGACACCCGTCCGGACTTCGACGGGCCGCCCGCCCCATTGCCAATCCTGAGTTTCCTGGATGACATGGTTGACCGTGAAGCCGCGTATTACCCGCCTTTGCAACAACTAGTTCAGGTTATCCACCGTGTCTTCCCCTTTGCCCGTGGTTTGTTTGAAGACAAGGTTGCCAACTTCTGGTGCGCGGCCAACGTTGTCTTCAAGCTTTCTCAATTCCCGGCTCCCCTTCTTCAGCGTGCTTCTCTCATATTGACTCTTGCTGCTGCGGCGCCGCCAAATGTTCTTTTAGCTCTGTACCCTCGCAAGTCTCTCCTTCCTTACGCAGTAGCTGCTACCGCCTGGTCTTTCTTCCTCTTCTCATACCAAGTGCATGAGAAATCTGTCCTTCTCCCGTTGATGCCCATGACTCTTCTTCTTGCGGGTAAGCATGGTTTACGTTCTGATATGCGCGGGTGGGTTGCCTTTGCCAATCTTCTTGGGGCGTGGACTTGCTTCCCGTTGCTTAAGCGTGTGGACTTGGCTATGCCTTATGCTGTTGTTACTTTACTTTGGGCTTATCTTCTTGGTGTCCCGTTCCCTAGTTTGTTCAGTATGGCAGGAACTGAAAGTTCCGGGAAAATTGCATGGTGGGGTCGGGTCGGCGTCAATGTGCTTCACGGTGTATTCTACATTGCCATGCTAGGTTGGCACGCTGTCGAGGCCTTCATTCCTCCACCTGCTGACAAGCCCGATCTCTGGACTGTAGCCAACGTGGGTCTTGGCGCTGCCGGATTCTCTATTTGTTACCTTTGGTGTGTCGTCCGCATGATCTCCGAATTAGGATGGTTCGGGAAGGCCGCCAAGGTCAAGACCAAGTAGTGTGTAGGATATGTATGTGTAGGGTTAATAGAAGGGTCTTGTTTATATGTATTTGCAATAATAGAGTTTTTTTTGGACTGATTTGTTTGGTTCTTTGGGTGAAGGGAAAAGGTACTTTAGGATTTGACTGAACGGGGCATCAAAGAGGTTCCGCATTTGGAGGGATGGTTGGTTGGTGCCAAGCTTCTTTGACTGGGAGCTAAGTCAAGTCAAAGACGGGAATGGAAGTATGGGTCAGTGATGCAGAAAAGATGACTTCGAGATGGGATGGACATCTCCAATGTATATCGGAAAGCCTAATATACATCTAAAATTTCCACAACATCACGAGTTCCAATATGTCGCCGAAATGTCAGATATCCCCGCTTTCCGGGTACTCAATGGAGACTGTCCACACCAAATGAACTTTCCGAGACAACAAAACTCCAACAAACAGGAAAATTCGCCCTCTTTCAGTTTCTTTATCTACCTCCCGCCTCCGTATTCTCTCCTACCATACAGCTATCTTGGCTATGTACGGACATAAGTCAGTTAGCCAGGCCGGAATAGGCTATGCTTGTTAGCCCGGGTTTCTTTGAAGTGATGATACATATAGCCTGGTGTTTCCTCCGTTCTTCTTTCACGCTTCTCTTCTCTTCCTTTTCTTTTCCTTTTGCTTTGGCTAAGCATAGATATCCTTTTTTTGTATCTGGTTAATATTATAGACAAAATGCTGCTTCGTTCAACGCTTACAGCCCTTGTGGGACTGCTTGGGATGGCGTTGGCTGAGGATGTCGCTACTACTACGGATTCAAGCTCTGCTACAGCTACCTCGACTTCTGCTATCTCCACACATACGGTTTATGTCGGTCGAGTAAGTTACCCCGCTTTCTTACACTGTGGGACTTGGAAACTAATGAAATCATTTAGAACTCTGGTCACTCTATGGAACCGAATATCACTTACGCTTCAGTCGGTGATGTGGTGAAATGGATGTTCTTCCCTACTGGTCATAGTGTAGTTCAAGGTGTCTATGAACAGGCTTGTATCCCCGTGAACCTTGCGTATCCGGGTAAAACAGGATTCTGGAGTGGTACTTTGAATGCGACGACAGTTGATATCAATGATGTCCCGACATACGAAGTTACTATCAACGATACTCAACCTATCTTTTATTACTGTGGTGCTGAGAACTCTTGCACGGGTAATCACATGGTCGGGGCTATCAACCCGGTAAGTTCTTTTAGTGTTCATGTCACCAGGATACCAGCTAACTCGTGTTACAGAACAAAACCGAGGACTTCACTTACCAACATTACTACGATCTTGCCGTTGGAGCTACAATCCAACTATCCCCCACGGATAGTTGGCCATCTGAAGCCGACCCCACCTCCACCTCGTCATCATCTACTTCATCTTCAGCAACCTCCGGTTCTTCTTCGAGCTCCACCTCATCCCATGGTCTCTCTTCCGGTGCTATTGCCGGTATTGTCATTGGTGCCCTTGCAGTTCTTTTCATCTCTGCCATCCTCCTCTACTTCTGTGGTCGTCGTGGTGGTGTAGCCTGGGCTCAAAAACGGTACTGGCCTTGGGGTGGTGCTCAAACTGGTCCCTCAGTCAATACTATGTCCTCTGACGTGCCCCCTTCAAAGGCCGGTACTCCGGGGTTCACCTCGCCGCCGACGTCTCCCGCTTTTGCCGAGTCACAGAGTGTTTCCCCGCCAATGGGCTATCACCCAAGTATGAACTATGGTCAAGTGCCTGTCGCTCAAGGACAAGTTTGGCCTGGGTTCACAGGATACCCTCAGCAACACCCTTTGCAGATGTACCCTGCCTATCCTCAAATGTCTCAAACCCCAGGATATCCTCCAGTTTCTGTCCCCGTGGAAGCAGTCGCTCCCGTTGCCCCCGTGGAAATGGAAGCTGGCATATTATCCGGTGTTGAATCACCCAAGACCCCAAGTGAGAATGACGTCGGAAAACCAGATGAAGATAGTTCCAGTGGAAGTAGCCAAGAAGTTCGCCACGAAGCTCATCCAGGACAGGCTCTTTAGTTTACATTTCTTAGTTACACACATCTCAATTCGGCGTTAGGATCATCTAGTTTTATGTCTATAATTTATTCGGTAACACACATATACACAGTCGTACAACTTTAGTAGGGTTAAACCCACAAGCACAGACACGAATGAAACAGGCTTAGACGGAGGGACCGGGGCAGATGGATGAAAGAACACGGACACAGTCACGGTGTAAGTCCGAGAGCGTAGTTTGTAGATATATCGACGGGACGGAGAAGTGAAGCGAGGGATGGGAGTGTCGCGGGTTGAAAAGGGTGACCCACTTCTGGTGTTGGATGGGCTGGCGAAACGTGAATTTGAGGTCCGAACGCAGTTTCGCGAAGAACGGTGGATTTTGATGGTGATGGATGGATTTAGGGACCATGTGGATTAGTGCTGCTTTTGGTTGGTGTTATAAATAGATGAATGAACTTATTCAGTGACGTATTTTGGGTTCTTTCAGCTTTCTTTTTGTCAAAGAGCTTGGTTATTGATGGAAGTTAGGGATGAGCTTTAGGGATGTAGAGAGAAAGAATGTTTACATACATACGTATGTATGTAGTTGTAGACATCTCTACACGTCAAGTTTCAAACAAGATAACCTCTTATTGTTCAGTCTGACTATCATTGATCAACATACCATGTAAACTCTAAACCACCTGACTCGCTCAAACCTTCCATAATCCATCACCAAAATCCGATACATATCTGCCCTGACCAGCAAAAAAAAACGAGCGAGCGCTATGCAGCATCACAAGGGCCATCCACCATAAAACTCACCTTCCCTACAAGTCAACCGATACAGAACCCCCTAGTCCACTAAAAACACTAAACAGCCCCACCACAACCACCAAGGAAACCATCCCAATCCACCAGGGTTTCCGAAACCCCGCGAAACAAGCTTTGAAGACCGTTATAACAGCCATCGTGTCTTTTTCACACATGTCTGGATACTCCTCGGGTCGCGACAAAAAGAATAAAAAGCCTTGGGTACCATAGAACAATTGGATTTTCAATTGTTTCGTATTTTCAATTTTCTTTTCTTTATTCACTTTTTTGGCTGGATTTTCCTTCCTTTTTGACGCTTTTTTTTCACTTCTTATTCATCACAACATTACTTGCGTACTTGACTACCTTCTTCTTCCTGCAAACCCACTACAAAGGGGCACTCCACGCTAATTTGCACCTCTAATACACCTTTCGAATCCACCATAATCGTCGCATTCATCAACCAATCCTACCTCTCCAAAAAAAGCTCCACGTACGACTGACTTGTCCATTTTAACCCCCGTCTGTGAACTACAGTTCCGTCTACATACAATCCGTACATCATCTTCCACCATCGCTTTTTAAAAATCAACACAATCTACACACAAACAATGGCTCAACATCGTGGCGGTAACATGCCCATGGGCTACGGCATGGGAGCCGCTCCTCAATCTTTTGGTTCGCCCGCCGATGCTGAAGAGGGTCCTCTGGAGAAGATTCGGGGATTCACTAATAAGATTGAAGATGCGTTGGACTCCATTAGTGAGCCCATTAAGCCGTAAGTCTGGTTGTTCCACATACACCATCTAAACAACCTTAGCTAACCATTACACCAACAGCTTTCTTCCCGCCATCGGCCGTTTCCTCATTGTCGTCACCTTCCTCGAAGACTCCCTTCGCATTATAACTCAATGGAACGATCAGGTTATTTACCTGCACGATTTCCGTAGCATGCCGTATTTCCTCACCCACATGTTCCTCGTAACCAACGTGTTAGCCATGATTCTCGGCTCCAGTCTCGTCATCATCCGCAAGTTCTCTGATTACGCCGTCTTTGGCCTTATGGGCGTTGTCGTCGCGCAAGCTCTCGGGTACGGTCTCATCTTCGACATTAACTTCTTCCTGCGCAATCTCTCCGTTATTGGTGGTCTGTTGATGGTTTTGAGTGACAGCTGGGTGCGCAAGACTAAGGCTTTTGCTGGCTTGCCTACACTGGATGAGAAGGATCGCAAGATGTACTTCCAGTTGGCTGGTCGCGTGTTGTTGATTTTCTTGTTCCTTGGCTTCATTATGGCGGGTGAATGGAGTGTATGGAGAATTGTTGTTTCCATCATTGGTGCTATTGCCTGCGTCATGGTTGTTGTTGGTTTCAAGGCCAAGTTTAGCGCAACTCTTTTGGTTGTCATTCTGAGTGGCTTCAACTTGTTGGTCAACAACTTCTGGACTGTAAGTTTCCTTTGTCTCGAATTACCCCCATAGTTCATTAACGCTAACTCTCTTCCACTAGCTTCACGAGCACCACCCCCACAAGGACTTTGCCAAGTACGATTTCTTCCAAATCCTTTCCATCGTCGGCGGTCTGCTCCTGCTGGTCAACAGCGGCCCCGGCCAATTCAGCATCGACGAGAAGAAGAAGGTCTACTAAGAACATTACGTCCTTATTGTACGTCAAGGACTTGGGTTATCCAGGCTATTAGACAATCCGGTGTTATCTGCCAGTGAGGTGGTTTTATTTAGACTAGTGGATGTATTGATATTGATAAATTGACCAGTTTGGTTTGACGGATTCGTTATTTGCTATAGTGATGTCATNAGAAAATTGAAAGGTTATTTGGAATTTTGTCGATATTTGATATTTCATATTTGAAGATGGTGGGTATTGAGTCGGTCTGTGAGGCGGATGCCAGACTAACGGCAATAGGTTCATGCGGACTCTACAAACTTTGGCGAAGGCCTTTCTAAGGAGGAGGTTCTGGCGCAGCTAGTTTCTGAGATGGAGGGGTTACTCATCGACTCGCGGAACTGGGTAGGTCTTGTGACTGTGACGTATTTTCATGAAAATTGATCAGCTAACAAATTCCAGGTCTGGTAAGTCCACGCAGTCCACAAACAACGTAAACTAACAACCTAGCAACCTCG
This sequence comes from Huntiella omanensis, assembly GCA_000833645.1. Taxonomy (NCBI): domain Eukaryota; kingdom Fungi; phylum Ascomycota; class Sordariomycetes; order Microascales; family Ceratocystidaceae; genus Huntiella; species Huntiella omanensis. The sequence goes on along the minus strand of JSUI01005859.1, from coordinate 1,281 downwards.
CCAATGCCTCATCAATGATCTGGCACGCATACAAGTCTCTTCCCGCCCCATCATCCTCCGCCAACTGGACGGGCTTCTACGTGCTTGACCCCGCCGTACCAAACCAGCTAATCCTCGGGCCATTCCACGGCCGTCCGGCCTGTCAAACTATCANGAGGAGGTTCTGGCGCAGCTAGTTTCTGAGATGGAGGGATTACTCATTGACTCGCGGAACTGGGTAGGTCTTGTGACTGTGACGTATTTTCATGAGAATTGATCAACTAACAAATTACAGGTCTGGTAAGTCCACGCAGTCCACACACAACGTAAACTAACAATCCAGTAACCTCGCCAATGCCTCATCAATGATCTGGCACGCATACAAGTCCCTCCCCGCCCCATCATCCTCCGCCAACTGGACGGGCTTCTACGTGCTTGACCCCACCGTACCAAACCAGTTAATCCTCGGGCCATTCCACGGCCGTCCGGCCTGTCAAACTATTAAGTTCTCCCGCGGCGTCTGTGGCGCTGCGGCTACTAAGGGGGAAACACAGGTTGTTCAGGATGTGGAGAAGTTCCCTGGACATATCGCCTGTGACGGGGCTACCAAGAGTGAGATTGTCATTCCGCTGGTGGCTAATGGGAAGGTTGTTGGCGTTATGGACTTGGATTGTGTGGAGACGGCGGGTTTTGACGATGTTGATAAGATCTGGTTGGAGAAGTTGGCCCGGTTGTTGGCTGATGGGTGCGATTGGTAAAGTGGACCCTAAGGAGGGTTTGTTAGTCAGCGTGGTAGCTGGGATTTTTCACATGTTATTTCGTGTTACATGTGTGGATGTGTATAGGTTACTTTTCTAGGACAAATACAACATGTCAGCGGCGATTTTCCTACGGGCTCGGCCCGGGCCGATGAGTCGGGTTATGGGTGTTTCCCGTTTGGCACAGTTCTCTTCATGTCATGTTCTTTTCGAAAAACCACGGTATATCCGCCCCGGGAAGGTCGCTCCTCCTTATAAACCACCGACCCTCTCATACCCGGACTCTCTTGTAAACCCGCCAATCGAAACGCTTCCACCACCACTCGATACGCCGGTTAAGACGAATGGTGGCTCGAAGATTGCTTACTATTTTAACCTGGGGAAGGCGTATTTGACGTTCTATAAAACGGGTTTGAAGAATGTCGTTACGGCGAAGAAGATACTTATGGCGAGAGCGGAAGAGGCGTGGTTGCCAAAGGCACGGGTTGTGAGGAAGGATTATTTTAGGGAGGGGGAGGTTCCGGGGTATCTTTGTCGGGCGGAG
>JSUI01005858.1:0-10150 GCA_000833645.1 Huntiella omanensis | reverse complement strand
CAGCGGAGTGCCCAGGGTACTTCCCGTGCCGACACTCCCGGGGGTTCTTGGCCCGGGAGTAGGCGGGTGGAAGCCGGGGGTTGTGGGACTGACGAGGGTGGAAGTTACTTGGTAGTCACGGGTGGCGACGATGAGGTTGAGACGAATTGATTTGTGGGATAGTTTGGAGGAGACGTGGTCGAGGAGGTCGGGGAGGGGGTGGGGGAGACGGGTTGTGGAGAGGATGGAGGGACCGGCTTCTAAGGGGCCACTTATGAGGTTTTTGGTGATGGTGCGAGACATTTTGATGGATGAATGAATGATATGATATGATATGATATGAATGAATGATGTGAATATGCAAAGTGATAACGACCACAAAAAACGAAACAAACCCACTCACTCCACCGACCACCGCCCTCTATATATTCCTCGTCCAAGCTACTCTCCAGCCCAAAATATCCCAGCGTAACCACCCCAATCCAACCCCGTTTCTAAATTTGCCATTCCGCCCGGAACCCCCTTGGACCGACAGCTAGACACATCTGACAGTCACTATTCATACATACAATGTACTTGTTGGATCTGAAGCTTCTCCCTTCTTTCCTCCCCAAATAGAGAAAAGTCACCGTTAGACCTACATCTTATCCCTGCCAGGCGCTTAACTTACACCACCCTCGTCTGTGCAAATCTCCACCCATTGTAACCTTGTGGATATGACAATTCACTCATTTCTTTCTACAATTGAAAGTCACATTTACAACATCATCGTAACCATCGTGAACTCTCCAAACCTTATTGTCTCATACCTTCCGCTGTAGTCTTCCACTGTAGTCCTCTGCGTAACCTCATCCATCAACCTCAACCGCCACAGCATCGCAACTACTTCCGCTAGTCTCCCCTGTTCCTCCGCTTTCCCGCCCAATATCCCTGCAACTTTCTGTTCCTTCTCATAAGCGCCTACAACATGACAAAATAACTTCATTCCTTGTAAACTCTGAAACATCATCAATGTTGCACCAATATCACTTTGTTTCTATCTACCCTAACCCTTCATTTGAAACAGAACCAACCTACGACATCAACTCTTTAATTGGGCGATCCATCACTTGACAAAACCACCTCTTCGGATTCTTGGTTACTCTGTAACTGGGCAATGGCCGTGGTTTGCGTCCAAAAGTCATCTACATAAGGCACACTTGGTTAGTAATCCTAAATCCATACAAAAAAGCCTTCTCAAAATAGACTTACCATTCAGCTCAAGGTACCTTGTGATATCAACATCATCCAAAGGCAGCGGTTGCTGAAACCAAGGTCCACACTCTTTTAGGAGTTCAAGAATCCAACGTAATGGCTGCTGAAAGAGGTACTTGGGAGGTAGATTGAGCAGATGCGTAATAGTCACCATGATACACTCTTCAACCACCGCATACGTGCACCTCAAAAAGCTGGGCTTGACTACCTCCCATACCTCGGGCGAAATCGATTCAGGCTTTTCCCGGAGTCCTAGAACAAGGGCAACAACCCTTTGCCCAACGTCCCCATATTCGCTTGTCGAAAGAAGCCATGGTACCCAAATCGGTACATTAGAAAGCCATGATTGCCTCACTTTGGACTCGAATTCGCCCAATGGACTTGAACTCGTCAAAACGAGTTGAAGAGTCTTTTCAAACATGTCCAATGCTGCACAAGAATCNTTAGTAATCCTAAATCCATACAAAAAAGCCTTCTCAAAATAGACTTACCATTCAGCTCAAGGTACCTTGTGATATCAACATCATCCAAAGGCAGCGGTTGCTGAAACCAAGGTCCACACTCTTTTAAGAGTTCAAGAATCCAACGTAATGGCTGCTGAAAGAGGTACTTGGGAGGTAGATTGAGCAGATGCGTAATAGTAACCATGATACACTCTTCAACCACTGCATACGTGCACCTCAAAAAGCTGGGCTTAACTACCTCCCATACCTCGGGCGAAATCGATTCAGGCTTTTCCCGGAGTCCTAGAACAAGGGCAACAACCCTTTGCCCAACGTCCCCATATTCGCTTGTCGAAAGAAGCCATGGTACCCAAATCGGTACATTAGAAAGCCATGATTGCCTCACTTTGGACTCGAATTCGCCCAATGGACTTGAACTCGTCAAAACGAGTTGAAGAGTCTTTTCAAACATGTCCAATGCTGCACAAGAATCAGCTGTCCACCACACGCAACTTCCAGCAACCGCCCGGAGTAGATGATCAATAGGTTCAGCCAACTGCAGTGTCCATAGATTGCCCACACACCGTGCCGCAAACTCCGTCATGTTGCGAACCGCTATCTCATCGTCCATTTCCATCATCATAGTCTCCACTATATGGCCCGCTAAAAAGTCGCTACACTGCATCATGCGACTGGCAATCGACGCAGCAGCCGAATTTTCACCACCCTTGACCATGAGGTTGTACGAACACAACCCAACGAACAGCATATTTCCACCTGCCACGTCCGAACCAGGAGGAAAAGCTACATGTAAAGCTTCATACTCAGACTGTCGCCACAGTATATCATCTGGTTTGTGGTCCATCACTGCCTTCACCCGACTGCGACCACTGGAAAACGTAGTCGGGTCGCCCACCGGCAACATGTTCATCAGACTGTCAATAAACACTGCACAGTACGACATAAAAGGTGGCCCAGATGCACCCGCACCACGTAAAGACTGCCGATTCATCAGCAATTCTTCGTCTGCTTCGTTCTTGACCAGTCTTTCATCAGCCTGAAGCAATCCAATAGCCTTCTCCAAATATCCAGCATCCAACAGATGCGCCCGTTCAATAGGCCCAAGAGCAGCAACTCTGGCAAACAGTTGGAATATCTGATGCATGTACAAGACACCTTCTAAAAGCGTGATTCGAAACCACAAACCATCTAGAATCTCCATCATGTCATGTAAAACCGTCCCGTTTTCGCAGTTGTCGTCGCATTGTCCTACGTACCCTGCGAAGTTATTTATCTTACACGATAGCAGACAAGAAACGATCAAATCAGACACCAGTTTGCGGATCTCACTGTTACTGTGGACCACAAGTCGGAACAGAGTTTGTGCCTTAGACACAAAATAGCTCAACACGTTCTCTGAGCACTCCCCGCATCCTTGTACCGCTGCATTCAGATATTTCAAGTGGGAGACCGCGTTTCCGCTGCTGCATTCCATTTGACTTGCATGGTGGAGTTGCAGCATATAAGTGTCCACTAGCTTATCATGCAATGGCAAGTGAGCTTTGTTTCGAGAAGTCCCCGCCGAGTCATCCACAGATTCATTTATAGACCCGTCTCCGACCAGCGCTGAATTGCCGTCGCCATGTAGTAGAGCTGTACCAAGCGTCTTGTCAACAAATGACGCATGCATCACATCCGCTAGGCACGCCCGGTAAAACACTGCCTGGTTCATTATGTCAGTAACCTCCTCTTGCAGGTTTTTTGGAACCATAACTGTAGCTTCGGCTGCTCTTTGTACAGCTGAAGCCCGTTGATAAAACAGCATATACGCGCTGTGTTGTCGCATAACGGAAACAGAGCCCAGTATGGCATTCGGTACCACCTCATATCCACCAAATGCTGAACACTCCATTTCCTCGGGATTCCAGTCCACAACTTGTTCGTCGTTGAACATCTTCCACGACTCTTGGCCATCGGCCTGGACTTGTCTAACAAACGAGTAGTAGTGTCCGGAGTCCGTGGTCCCAGTGTGCACAATAATCCCCATTAGCTCAAACGGGTCGTCCTGCTTGCCGTCACAATTCTGATTATTATTTCCATACTCGCCCATGTTGATCGCCCGAGGGAAAGCAAAGTAGTCATCAATCTTGCGTCTCTCATACACTGTTGCGTCGTACTCAAACCGATTCAACTGGAAGATCACGTTGTCTGAAATGCGATCAAGACAAGATCGCTTACGAGCATCCACCAATGAATCACACTGCGAACAGTGATATTTGTCATCGCCAGTCATGCGTTCGCCCGAGATGTACTGCTGGAGACTCTGTTCCAGTGTGCTATGTCCCCGAACCTGACATGAAATAACCTGGAATACCTCCGATCTCTCCGAAAAGTGTCCGCATGACTCTCCCCTAATCTGATGAATGAGTCGGCCTTGGAAGAAGCTCTTAAAACGCTCCAAATCGTCAGAGTCTGAAAGTTCATTTTCAATGTTGGATATCAGGACACCAAGAAACTCCTCGGCATCCATTTGAACCGTCGGATCAATCTGCTCATTGTCAAGGTTTGTCAAAGATTGAATAAAGTCATGTGGCGTGACCTCTGACTCTAACGACAACTCTAGGCGTGCAAACAGGCGTTGAAGTTGATCGATAACTTTGCCTTCATGACCACTGGGGATTTGTAAAGAAAAAACCAACTGCCTAAAACCAGGGTTATTGAAAAGTTGTGCAACCAACGAATTCAAATAACACGTACTGTGCATGTTTTTCAATCCGATTGCCGTTCCACTCTTACGTAGAGTTCCGGTTAATTCTCCCACAACATATGATCCAACCTTGGACGCACGAGTATCCGAAAACATAGATGTCCTCAGCGACCTAGTAAGTAGCCCAGGTAGTATCTGCAACCCATTAGGCCAGACGGGCCATAGTTTAAGTAGTAGCCCATAAAAGTGACGTCGGTTGTTGATTTCAAGCCACTGTGGACTACTGGTCAAGTATCGCTGCCTCTCAAAGTTGAACAAAAGCTGATCTGCCACATGCATGGCCAGTTGGCTATAAAAAGACCGGTTAGTTACCATTCGACTGAAGTCGCATATTTTAACTTACCTAGTTAAATCGTTGGGAACTGCTACACCTTGGTGCCAACTACTGGTTATGGCAAATCCAAGAATATGCAGACATGAGTTGAATGTCTCATGTGCGTAACTGTGTATCTCAGGAGACATAACCATCATGCTTGCGTCGGTGAAAATCTCATTGCGCATGCCAAGCTCATTGATCAGACGCTTGNCTAGTAAGTAGCCCAGGTAGTATCTGCAACCCATTAGGCCAGACGGGCCATAGTTTAAGTAGTAGCCCATAAAAGTGACGTCGGTTGTTGATTTCAAGCCACTGTGGACTACTGGTCAAGTATCGCTGCCTCTCAAAGTTGAACAAAAGCTGATCTGCCACATGCATGGCCAGTTGGCTATAAAAAGACCGGTTAGTTGCCATTCGACTGAAGTCGCATATTTTAACTTACCTAGTTAAATCGTTGGAAACTGCTACACCTTGGTGCCAACTACTGGTTATGGCAAATCCAAGAATATGCAGACATGAGTTGAATGTCTCATGTGCGTAACTGTGTATCTCAGGAGACATAACCATCATGCTTGCGTCGGTGAAAATCTCATTGCGCATGCCAAGCTCATTGATCAGACGCTTGATCAAGTCTCCAGTCACTCTCATGTGAATTGGACTGCGAACAAGAGTGACAAGTTCCGTCTTGATGAGACTCCAAGTCAGTCTGCTTAATGGACGATCGTCTGCTCGGTATTGTAACTCATCTACAATTGTACCATTCAATACCGCTATGCAGCGTTGGTGAATTGCTTGGGATGGGTCCTGTAAGATACAACCGACTAGTGCCTTGACTCGGATACAAATGTCATCAGTCATACCCTCCAAGTTACTGATTACAGCCATGAAACGGCGGAACAACCAGTAATAGAGTTTGTATGCTGTTTGCGAGGCGGGAGGTGAGAATTCATCCGCCAAGGACTCGACAATTTGCAAAAAGTTAGACATAAATGTTGTCTGTATTCCCACACCCATGTGTCCCTTCGCCCGATTGAATAGTGTTACGGCTGCTTGTATCAATGGCCGCACAAAGCTAGAACTACACAATAGCCATTTGAATCTATGGGCACTATTGCGGAAGCCACCAGTAGGCAAGCAATCCTGGAGCTCGACCGATAGGTAAGACTCCAGTTGCCCAAGAATATGAGTAGTAACTTTGATAGCCCATTGTGCCATGGAAATATCAGCTCCTGGAGTGTCCGAGTCTATGGACGCTCCCAAGGTTTGAGAATAGTTCTCAATCATGCGAAGAACAAAAAGACTCTTGAATGGTGACTGGACAGGAGCCAATTTTTCAACAGGTTCTTCTGACTGCCACATCTCCTTGACTGTGTCGGGTGCCGAAGTTAATTCAACAAGAACTGAAAAGGCCTGAGAGGATACACTAGAAGGATATTCCAGTAGTTGTATTAGCTTCGGTAGCCTCTGGCTCAGGCCCTTTGCGAATTTTGGGGGCAATGCTGATGGCCCCAGGGCTCTGCGCGGAGGCTCTTCGCGAACTGATATAGTTACACCATCACACATGATGTCGGACATAGGAAAATCTAGAGTTTGTTGACGGAGTGGGAACAAGACTCCAGACAAAAAGATACTCATATTTTCGTACCGTGTTTGCTCGCGAACACGACGAATGAATGAGCCTATGTTGCTGTTAATTGGGCACTTGACCTGCCGAGAGCGGTTCAAAGCGGCTCCAGATGAAGGTATTATCGTGTAATCCACGGTAACACATGGACCAAACATGTTCTCCTCTGGTTCATCTACCACCACTATCGCCGGTGAAGTCTCATCCTTGTACCAGATGATCAGCTCATGTGCAAGAGATAAAATTCTAGGAAGATGTTGCTCTGCGCCACCATCAAGCAAATCGTCAAGACTAAAGGCAAGCTTTTCCATGACTTGGCAATTTGTTTTAGTTGAAATGCTAGGGCTGGTGAACAACCGAGTTAAGCATTTTTGTGCGAGCTTGCCAACTTCAAAAGTCCCTCGAATCATTGTTTGCCATAACCAGGTGATCAAGGGGACGTATTGGCCTTCCGAATCGGCAATAGTCTCACTGTCTTTCAATCGCTCGGCCCAACTAGCAATATCGTGCTCCTCTACATGAAAAGGAATAGCGGTGCTAACAAACGTAATTACACTCACACTACACTCTTTGGGTGGAATTCTGATGACTACATCCAGCAAACAGGCCTTAAGAAACCGGTTCTGGTCTGCGCTTTCTTGTTTGATAGAGCTAGTCAAGATAGACCACGGCATGTTGCTAGTGGGCGGATTCGCTTCGAGTGGTCCGAAAAATGTGGCCAGCAATGATTCAATATCCCAAACTTCATTGGGCACTATAGTTAGAAGTTTCCGAATCATAGGCGAACTTGGATGTGGAAACCCTGATCGATGGGATGGCATCAAATCAAACCTTTTGATGATGCTAGGAAGAATCTCTACGTTCTTCACCAAACGCGACGCAATCCCGGTAGGACAATCTGCGTCCACCATCGCAGATAACNGCATGGTAACCTAAAGCAATGCAACTATCTCCTCCGGCAGCAGAAATGCACTGGTCCACAAGAGCATCCTTAATATCTTGGGGCAGGTCGTTCCACTTGAATCTAGCTAGGCCACCTCTGGAAGTATCGTAGAATAGACGAGCGTCACAGGACGGCGTGGCTTCATCCAGAGCAATTCTAACCCATTCGGCGTACAGGTTAAAAAGTTGTGACACAAGCGCCAGATCCTGGGAATGCCGGTCAAAAATACTTGTTGCAAGACCAAGGGTAACATTCAGCAACAGGCCCAGATTGTCCTTACCATATGGAAAATTAGTTGACAGCGTACGAATCACATAACATGAAAGTTCAGCATCCATAGCACTATGGGCTTCTACTAGCATGTACGTGAGGTTGAGGCGGCTACTGAGTGGGGTGTCCTCCTGGCAAACGATATCGAACAGCTGGTCCAAGCTGCTCTTTCCAAAGGATCCACAGAAGGTGGCATCTCTGATAATAACCCCACCCAAACGAATAGTGTCTACCTGCGAACCCCATCGGCAGGCATGGTTAAGCAATCCGGAGGACATGATGAACTCATATAGTGGGCCAACCAAATGTCGCACCAAGTCGGGGTGGCAGGACACTACCGTATTTTTAAACCGTATCAGATTCATGTGCAGCATGTGACCGATGAAATCGAACTGTTCTGGCGACTTGCTGACAAGTGATGCGCAAAGGTCAACCATGACATACGACGCTAAATATGCCATCACACAAGTAGGTTTGATGATGTGATCCTTGGTGAGGGTATTGACCATTTCGGAGATTTCGGGGCAGGATGCGATCCAAGGGGTTTCCTCAACCGTAGAGGATAATATAGCGACTATATTATGCGCGTGGGTGTAGTCCATGAGTTCTTTCTCGGTAGGGGACTCAATCCGGGGCATATCCTTTATGATGGAAACAAGTTTCCAGATTCGTCGCACACATGACTCTTTGAGCATGTCCATATCCAACCCGCCATCGGCATTGTGAGAAACCAAACGCTCGATTGTACAGATTAGATTCAAATTCAGGTAGGCCAGTGTGATACAGACGGCGGGTATTGGTCTGGGCGATGACGAGAGAAGACACGACAAATCAAGAAATCGATCTACGGTGCCGTCTATAAGACCAAGGGTACCGCCAAACTCAGCTACGATGAGACGCCAATGTCTAATAGAGACTTCTGTCGCAGCAGCAGGGTTTGATAGAATCAGTGTCATCTTTAGTGTGGCGTCAAACATGAGAAGGGCGACCGATTTGTCGGGGCGGTCATCATGGGATGAAGAGTTAAGAGCCTGGCTGAAGACATCAAGCTCGATGTCTAAAATGCGGGCTGTCGCACACAAGCAAGTGTGACAAAAATTCGACAGCTTTAGTGGGCTCTCGTCCTCATTGTTAATACTAATATAGGTTAATATACTGCTCTCGACTGGATACAAGAATTTTAGTACTTACAGGACCTGTACACCGTGAGCCATTACTCGAGGAATACTATCCCAAATATGCGAGAAAGTATGCAACGAGTCCCAAGCCGTCGCGGTGTCCGATTTTTGCGCCCACGACAGCCATTCCGCCAACCACTCTTTGACGCCGGCCACATCACTGTAACAAGGTGCCCAATCTGTGGTGAGACTTTTCTCGACCAACTGAGCCAAAAGCTCGTACCAGGACGATGTGGGGTCCTCCATAATGACGTCACCGGTCGAACTGGCACTTCTTGAGTCAGCTGGTGAGACATTCGAAGCTGCCGGGGCCTCGGCAGACACAGTCTCCAAGTGTTCGCCGTTTACTATTACAATCTCGCAAGTGGACCCGGCGCTGTCGGAAGCAACGGAGCCCTGGGACGGAAAGACATCGTCGCCGGGGGCATCTGTGCTGGGTGCAACGTCTTCATGTTGCAATGGGCTCACATGTGGTGAGTTTGTCGGGGCTGTGGCGGCATTTCCGGGAGACGACCCCACGACCAACGGTGAGGAAAGTGAAGCGGACGTAGACGGAGCGCTGTACTCTGCAGAATCCGACGACGGGGGAAGAACATGGTCATCCGATTCGCAGAGCCCGAGACGTCTGCGCTTCCGCGGCTCACCCAGATAAGCACACGAAGCTTTCCGGGGTATCGCTTGCTTGTTGTCTACAGGGGATCCGGTAGACGGCGGTGGGTCGACAGATGGGGGTTTCAGGGATCCGGATGTGGAGAATTCTGGGTCTTGGTTCGCCATGGTGGTGACAGTCAAGGCCGAGCGAACAAGCCCGTGCTACCAACTGTGCAGGATTTAAGATACAGTCGTCCCAGGTGAAATATGTGGGTATCTTCTGACAAGAGAGAACAATGTTAGAGGAAGAACCAAAGAAGGGCCGGAAAATGCGGATAGAAGGGTGCCAGGGGGGTTGAATGAAGCAACAAGGACAAACTCACAATGTACCATAAACAAGCGAGAAACGAGGCACGATAGACCCAGTAGATTCGCAGTCAAGCAGCGAAAGGAGCTGTTTGCGCTAGACAGAAAGGTAAAATTGGGTTGCGCCTGGAAAATCGTGAAATTGAGTAAAATCAATCGCCAATTGCTTCTATCCAGGCGGCTGTAAATAGCAGAGCAGACAAGCGACAATGCAACGGAAGGCGAATGCGAGCAATCTGACAGTCACTGAGAGCTTTGAGCTTTGATAGCTCAGAATGAAAGCGCAATGGCGACAGTGACGAAAGTTGATTTGGTAGAAGCGCAAACCTGGGGGGAGAAAAGAACGAGCACAAGGCCGTGCAAGATCAACTGAGATGTACTGCTTTAAAAGTACTTGTTAGACGGGTCATCTAAAAAAC
>JSUI01005857.1:0-10140 GCA_000833645.1 Huntiella omanensis | reverse complement strand
GGAGTCGGTGATTTCGGGGGAGGATGGTGATAGCTTCAGTTGGAGCATGGTGGCGGCTGATATGGCGAGAGTTAGAATGTGTGTTTGTGGGGTGGGGTTTATGTGCAACGTTGAAATGACTTCCGAGACTGAAACTATAGGCCATACAGGAAAAAGACGAAGTCTGTAGATACAAAGTCGTAAAACTAGTGCTTCCGTTGTAATCCTCAGCGTGGTGTCTCCCAATCCCGATGCTGATCCCGATGCCGACTCCGCAGGCTCCGTAGACTCCCCGGGCATATCCTGTTCAAGACTCTCCATCTCCTCATCTCCCAACGTAGTAACATCCTCCTGTACTCTTCGAATTTCCTCCCTNGAGGAGAGTTTTCGTTTTTTGGGGGTGGTCGTCATTTTTTTGTGTAAGAGGGAGATTTACGACGTTTCACGGATGGATATGTTGGATATATGGCGGTTTTATTTAGCCTGGTTGGTGCAATTCAGGACGGTAATCACATCATATACAATTGCCTGTCGTGATACGTGAACAGTGATTGGGGATTTACTAAATAGGTAACTTGTTGAAATGATGATGGACCCCACATAATAATGCTGACGTCATGGATTAATTGTAACTACATAACTATTTACAAAGCGAACCTGAAATCAAGTCTTTTGTTTCCATCTTTTTCTCTTGAGAGGGTATCCTGTTGGTAAGCTTCCTTCTCTTCCTTGGTGAGGACCGCCCATTTTTGTTCTTTCTGGCCATTCAAATAAGCAAGCCACTGTCTCTGTACCACAAAAGCCACCAAACTCAATCCACAGATACTTATCAACACAGTATTTCCCTGCTTGTAGTAAGGTGCATCGTAAGCCCTGTAGATTTGCGATCCGATTAAACTGCCAATCTGAACAATCACGTTATAAGTGGCTGCCGCGATCGCCCGCTTCTTCACATCAAAGCAGTTTTCTGAGATCCACGCAGACACGATTGGGTGGAAGTATGGATATCCAGAAATAAGAGTGACCAGGGAGAAACGACCCCATTCATGGCCACCGTTGGGGATTGTAATCATGGCAAGAAGCAAAGGGAATACCCAAAGCTCTCCAAAAAGACAATGGAAGGCCCGCTCATTATTCCGGTTTGATGACCATGAAAGGAGGAGCATGGTGATGATTTGGAGGATGGCGGATGGGATCGTCAACATGTTGGAGTCGAAAGTGGAGAAGCCGAGACGTTTTAGCGTGAGAGTGAGGTAGCTCTGGACAGGCGTAGCGGGGATATAAGCGACCAGCCCGATGAAGAAGAGACCCCAAAGGGAGTTATCAGAGAGTGTGTTCTTGATATCCGCCCAGGTAATTGGGTCACGAATGTGAGTGAGACCCTTGGCGGGGTCATCGCGGAGAATCCGGTTGATCATGATAGTCTCTTCACGTTCAGAGTACCATGAGTTTCTCCAGAGAAGATTCTTGGTGTTAACTGGGGAAGCGGGGAGATAGATGAAGGAGATAAAGCCGAGAACAACAGTAAGAAGACCCTCGAGTAGGAAAAGCCAGAACCACCCGGTATGTCCACCAATCCCCCGCATCTCAAGGATACCCGCGGCCAAAAGAGCGGAAATGACACGGGCGATGTTCAAGGTAGACCAGAAAGCAGCAAGACGGGTAGAAAGTTCCTTGCTGGTGTAAAAGTATGTAGCGAATAAGATAGCCCCGGGGATGAACCCGCCTTCACAGAAACCAATCAAGGCACGAGTAATATAGAAGCCCGTCCGATTATGCATCCACGCCTGCGCCCACGAAACCATACCCCATGCAACCATCATAGCCGGGAGAACCCGACGGAAACCAACCCGCTTGGTAAGTAACTGCACGGGGAATTCAGCAGCGAGGAAACAGACGAGTTGGATGGTCGTTCCGTTGTTGTAGTCGTCACTGGTTAACCCGAGGTCTTTGAGAAGATCATCGGCTAGAGCGTTGGATAAGTTACCCCGGTCAAGTTGTAAACCGAAGAACATGACACAGATCCAGGTGAGGAGACGGAGATCGGTCTTCCGGACTAGAGCGGCTTCTTCGTCGGCTGTCCAGGTGGCGGATGGGTCCCATCTGTGGTGGCCTTCATAGGTTGGTGAGGGGACGAGGGTTTTTGATATGGCGGAGGTGGTAGTAGCCGCAATTGTGGAGGAGGCCGGAGAGGCAGAAGGAGGGATAGGTGCCGAGACGGCTTCAATGTCTTTGGCGGCCATCGTGAATGCTTAGTGATCTACATTCTAATACCCACTAAACGGAAACAGTCCGTCTTCGACTCTTTATACGTCATGATACTCATCATCCCCCCCAACCCCGTCAAATCATAACCCAAAATCACACCATCAATAACATCTCTCTTTCCTCTCTTCATTCCCGACAATTTCCCCGATTGCGTCACTTACACGGGCTTTGGAGATGCCATCATGGCCGGCCCCACTTTTCTGTTATACCTTAACAACCTGTCACCATAATCCTTCTGTCTGACACCATCGCAGGGGAGATAACCGGGCGATTTAGCCTATGGACTCCGGGAATTTCTCCGTCATTTCGGGGGGGCATGAGGGGATATGGTGTGATGGGGGTGGAAGAAGTCGGGGTGTCGGATAGTCGTATTGAGAGTGGTCAGTATGTATATAAAGAGACGATGGTCGTTGTTATCAATCATCATTGATCTTGGAAATCACCACATCATCGAGGTTGTTGCTTATTCTTTGATACTATTTGCACACGAACTCTTAATATGCCTATCGCTGTTAACCCCAAAAACATCCTCGGTGGAAATCCCGTGGCTCGCCCGGTGAATGATGCCCCACTTGTCTATTCTGGCTCTCTTGATTCCTACCCCCACGCCGATCTCACCCCGGTAATCGGCACCGAGTATCCCACCATCCAGCTTGCCGATCTAATCGACGCTCCGGATGCAGTTCTCCGTGACCTCGCCATCACTAGTAAGTTAATCAACTTTCCATCTTCAACAAAACACTAACCCGTCTAGTCTCTCGTCGTGGCGTCGTCTTCTTCAAAAACCAAAACATCACGCCCCCTCAAATGCAGGCTATCACCACCCGTTTGACTACTCTCTCCGGCACTCCAGCCTCCTCCACTCTTCACATCCACCCACTCACCGAGCCATCTTCAGAACTCGGCGATCAAATCTCCCTCATCTCCTCTGAAAAGCAAAAGAAGGGCGGCGGTCTCACCCACCAACTCTCCGATGTATCTCGCTTCGCCGCTAACGGCTGGCATTCGGATATCACCTTTGAAGGAGCCCCGAGTGATTATGCCATGTTGCGGATCCGCGAGTTACCGGAGACTGGTGGTGATACGCTTTGGGCTTCCGCTTATGAGGCGCTGGATAGAGTGAGTGGGCCGATTAGAGAGACTTTGGAGAAACTTACGGCGACGCATGATGCTATGTTTTTCCATGATGAGGCTAGACGCTTGGGGAATCCGTTGAGAGAGGGGGAGAGAGGAAGTCCGTTGAATAAGGGGCCCAATCTGGTTTCGGAACATCCCGTTGTTCGGACGAACCGTGAGTTTTTAACATGTACTATTTGTTTGACCGATGGACTAACATTACATAGCCGTCACGGGTTGGAAATCCCTCTTCGTCAACCGTGGCTTTACAAAGCGTATCAACGGGGTGACAAAGGACGAATCGGATATCCTCCTACAATACCTCTTCAACCTGGTGAATCTCAACCATGACCTGCAAGTCCGCTATAAATGGGGGAAAAACGACCTTGCAATTTGGGATAACCGGTCGACTTTCCACACTGCTACCTACGATTACGATGCTGTCAGAACAGGCGACAGAGTTTGCAGTGTTGGTGAAGCCCCTTATTTGGATTTGAATAGTTTGACCAGACGGGAGGCTTTAGCTAAGGAGAGAGGGGAGTAACTGTTCTGTGCAGTTATACCTGTGTATAGTGTTTAATGAATGACGTATTTAACCCTTAACCCTACCAATTAACCACGAACCTCGTATTCCGCACAAACCTCCGCCTTCATCGCCACGATGCATATAGAACCCCTATACCATACTGTTTCGATGCATACCAAGTCCAATCCTGGACAATTCCGTCCCCAGGCACCCACATGTTTATCTACTTGTACCCATGAAGTTTGTGATGCCGCCGGCACCTTTGATTGATACGGAGAGTCACCGGACGGTCAACTGGAACAAATCTGTAAAGAGCCCCTGTATATCAGCATGTAGGAGGGTGAGAATAGACCATGTAAAACATCCTTCTCAGAAAGGATGTTTTGAGTTGGGAAGATCAGCGAAGGGCGATTGCCGAGGTTTGCGATCTAGTCTATCTTGGTGGAACCTGGATAATAGAGATATATGCTAGTTCACAAGCTCAATGACAATGTAGTATCTAACTCGTGATACGAATATTCCTACTCAGGCTCGTTCCATCACCTCGTATCAATCACCAGTTAGTTATCTGATCAGCCAATCTCCATCACCCATCCCCTAGCAAGTTCCGACTCAAATAGAAACACCGCTCGGGCCAGTCAGTTCCGCACCTTGACGACGAGACCGCTAACATTTCATATGTATCCCCCAGGAGCCCGACCGCAGGGGCCCTACCAAGGCGATATAAAAATCTCCGGATGGCCCACCAGAAGAAGCCTTGTTTTCTGTCTTCACCACCCATCTGCATCTGTTCCCTCGGGCTTCATTCACTTTTTGCATTCACATACATATTGTAGACTCGCTCTTTAGTCTCCATTCATTCTTTTACTTCATCACACTTTTTCATTCATCATCATGCCTTCTCTCGCTCAAGTCCTCGCTGCTACTGCAGCCTTCAAGGTTGCCTCGGCCGCAGTCCTTGACCTTCCAATGACCCGTTCCGACGGCTACGTACGTACCCCAATACCCATAATCCCCAAAACTACCCACTAACCTCCGCAGTCTACCGTTGACCTTCAACTCGGTACCCCCGCCAAAACCTTCTCTCTCATGTTCGACACCGGCTCTTCCACCGCCTGGGTTTACGATGGCACCTGCGCCGAAGAATGCCCCAACTACACTTCCTCCAAGCGTCCCTTTGTCGGCTACACCGGCAACCAGTCGACCACCGGTGTCGCCTCTGGTACCTTCGCTTCCATCGACTACCTTGGTGGTGGTACCGGTGGCGCTATCTGGAATGATACCATGTCTATTGACGGGATTAGCTGGGAACAGTCCTTCATGGCCGCGAACAAGAGTTCCTGGGCTCAGATGCCCGCCGATGGTTTCTTCGGATTGGCATTCAACACGATTGCCGAGCCAGGAACCTCTACCATCGTGGAATCCATGATGCAACAGGGTAAACTTGACCTTCCCCGTTTCGGCATGGTGTACTTCAACAACTCCAACGACAACCTTGAGAACTCGGGTCTTCTCACCCTCGGTGCCTCCCGCGAAGAGGAATTCGCCACTCACGTTCTCGCCGAGATCCCCACCCAGAAGTCCGGCCAGTCTGGCTCTTTCGAGCTTTGGCGTGTCGACACTTATGCTGTTACCGGTCGCTACAAGAACAACAGCACTACCATTAACGTTCCCGAGACGTCATCCCGTACAGCCCTTCCCAGCGGCTCATACACCGTCTTTGACACCGGTGCCGGTACCCCCTCTGTGCCTACTAATGTTCTGGAGCCTCTGTATGCCTCGATCGGCATGAACTGGACGGCCATCATCAACGGTGAACATATCCCTAAGTGCACCGAGTTCACTGACGACTGGTCCGTCACATTCGAGTACACAAATGGCCAGAACATCACTGTGTACGGTAGCCAGCTGGCGACAGCTGGTTTCGCTCACCAGGAGGATGCTTGCTGGCCTCCATTCGACGACTCGGGTGCTCCGGATTACTTTTTCCTCTTTGGGACTAGATTTTTGCAGAACTTTTATACGACTTTCGACTTTGGCTCGGCCCAGAGCGAATTCTACTCGCCTACTATTACCTTCTCTGAGTTGAAGCCCGAGTACAAGTCTTAAATTTGCACATACATAGATATATATGATGAGAATCAAGCATAGCTGTAGTAACGAAAATCAAATTATTTGTACACATACCCGTAATTAATTACATAAAAGCCATGAAAATAGCAACACCAGCACCAACAATGGTGGCCCACCCAGAACCAGAAACCCTGCCTACCCCACTGGAGCTACCCTTAGCACCATCCCACAAGTCCAACATACACTTGGTGAACAGCTCATTGTCTTTCCACTTTCCATTTTCATAGGTAGGCGTCAAGGTTAGAATGTAGCTGCTATCAAACGAGCCAGCAGCCCAACCAGTCAAGCCAATGTAGACGTCAGAGTTATTCATGATAGCCTGGTTCTGCTCGCAGAAGTACTGCGTGCACAGATCATCATGGTACGCTCCCGTCTCCGAAATCATACCAGTACGGTTCTTCCCTCTAAGGTACTCAGCCAGGCTATTGAACGCATCGACGTTGTTGGTAGTGCAATTCTGGTAGGTGCCGGAGTTGTTCTCATCGAGGTACTTGTGGATATCCAGAATAAGGTTATCAGTGGTGCCGTCGGGGTTAGTCACGTTGAGCATGAGGTCAGCGGAACCGTTTTCGACGAGTTGTTCGGCGTTGGTGAAGTTGGTTCCGGGGAGGAGAATCATCTGGGAGGTAGCGCCAGAGTCACGAATGGCGGTGACGGCCGCCTGGACGGTTTCCGCCCACAGGGTAAGGTTCAGATCATGTGGCTCGTTCATAAGGCCAACGACGATCTTCTCCTCATTAACGTACGGCGCCATGATGTTAGTCCAAAGGGTGGAAAAATCATCGTTTGAGGGACCACCCTGGCCGATGATCTCGTCGTCGTACCGAGCAAAGTTGTGCAGATCTATTTGGCAGTATACACCCAGGTCGAGACAGGTCTTAACAAGTTCTTTGTAGTTGTCGAAGTTTGTCGAGTCGAGATCAGAACCGCCGTTGGAGTCTGTCAGGTATTGCCATGATACGGGGAGACGGAACATGTTCAGGCCATTCGTCTTCTTGAAATGCTTCATCTGAGCGGCTCCGTCGACGACTCCGCCGACGGACATGAGAGGGAATACGATGTCCGACATGTCACATGTACCCTGGAGATTTGTTAGTTCTATGGTTATTTGTGTATTTTCCCGATTGGGATTGTACTTACATTGATGGCACAGCCAAAG
This sequence comes from Huntiella omanensis, assembly GCA_000833645.1. Taxonomy (NCBI): domain Eukaryota; kingdom Fungi; phylum Ascomycota; class Sordariomycetes; order Microascales; family Ceratocystidaceae; genus Huntiella; species Huntiella omanensis. Next base: position 2,959 of record JSUI01005857.1, on the reverse strand, counting down.
TCAATTCCGGCAATAGCAACGCCCTATTCATATTTGGTTAGCTTTATCCGGTTCTTCAAAAAAAAAACTTGGAGAAGACCTCTTGGGCCAAACCCAAGAAAGACCGCCATATTTTCGCGCCGTGACACGTGAAAAATCCTGTACAACACCATGCCACTCATAAGTCACCAAGGGGCCCGGAACAACTATAGCAAAAACGTCTCGGTACGACCATGACCCCGACGAAAACGACCTCGGTGACGGCGCGCAGGATGCGTGTACAACGGAGAGGAAAAATCTCCACATTAGACGCCGACTACGGAGACAGGCAGACAAGGAGACACGTACATCCGGAGACGACAAAACGGCAAGGGTAAGTACGGCCTAGACCCCGCGAGTAGCCCCCACGTTGGCGGGGTCTGGGGTCTGATTTGACGGGATGGCACACGTTGGCGGCGGCGAGCGGCGTTGATCATGGAGATACACGTGACAATGGGGACTGGGATGGAAGACGTGGAGGCATATGGGGATTCAGAATACTTACTAGGTAGTCAACACTGGCAGATGCCAGGCCAGCCAGGCCGGCTAATAAAGTGAAAGTTTTCATTGTAGTGTTTTAGGGAGAGTGTTGTCTTGGTTATGAGTCGAGACAGTAATTTGCGATGAGGTGATTAGAGAATGTGTATTATTGTCTCAGATGAAAAACGAGCGTGTACACGACGTGATCGGTCGTTGAAAGAAGCGAACGTGGGGGATCAAGTGAGAAGAAAAAGGAAAGTAAAGTAGAAATAGACAAGCCGGCCACGATGTATTTAGCTTGATGAGTAGGACCTCGGGAAGGCGGAGAATAGTGTTTAGTGCGAAAGAAGCTTGTAGGGGGGGTATCCCGGTTGATGTGCAATAGACCCAGTTTAGTAATGAACGATAGTCAGTGCGGAACAAGAAGGTTGAATGACGAGTGAAGTGCAGGTCGACACAACGAATCAGAAGAATAGAAAACGAGTGATTAGATGCTGTGCAATGAGCATATGTAACGAAAGAAATCCCCGGTGAAGAAAAAGCGATTCTAAGAAAAGACGAAAGGCGGAATTGTAAGATTGACGGGTGGGGGTTATAGACAAGAAGAAAGATAGGTCTAACGAGTGACGGGCCCACACAGGTGTCCGGAAGATGTATGGAAGCAAAACGATACGAAGAAAAAGAAAGGAAGAAGGAAGGAAAAAAAAAGAGTATGGAGAAAAGAAGCGAAACAAGACGGGAAATACTCCCGTAATAAAGCAAAAGAGATATCGTTGAAAACCCGACTTACCCGCCTTCAAATCCATCCATATCCTAGTTTGGCATTCCTTATTTTAAGCGGGTTCCTGGATTTACTGGGGTTGTGAACTTGGCACCGGAGTTAGACACAGCTAGACATTTCTGGGGCAAGCCCGCGATGCCTTGTATGGGTGTGTGTATTAGTAGGATGGTGACAACAACGCTTGGGAAGAAGGGAGGACGAGATTTCAACTAGACTATTGAGAGAGGATGGCGCCCGTCTGGGGGCTGATGGTGTGTTCCTTAGTGTTGAATTGAATGATTGGGGTTAGAGGTGTCTTGGAGAAAAAGGAAATTTGAGTATCTTGGAGTTTTTTTTTTTCTGCGGTGATGGTTTAAATGGGGGTTCCGACTTAGTTGGTTGGCTGGAAACGCCACGATGGGTGTTGAGAATTAACGTGGCGCGATACGAACTTGTTGGCCCTATCGGTATCTACCCGGTCGGTGACTTGGTGACAGGACGGAAGTCAAGACGGGCGGAAGAAATCTTTTCATGTGAGTAACCCTAGGTGGCGAATTTATTATACGGACTTGGGGATATTATTTGGGATGGCTTAGGTGAGGCTATTGAGNTTCGAGGACTTCAAGAATTCCAATTACGCGGCTCAACAGGATATTTCCCGATCCACCACTAATCCATGACGTTTCTGGAATGTCAAGTATATACTCCGCCGACAAAGAAATCTTCAAAAAGAATGTTAGGCACACTAGCCCGTCTTCACTGGCATCCACGGACCCCTTTGTATGACGTTATAATCAGGGGCCACCCTCTTTCTATATATATTTAAAATCGGGCATCCCAGAACAAGATGGGATGACCGGATTTGTCATGTGGCACCGGTCGATCCATGGTTACCGGCACGCGATTATCCGGATGAAGCTGAATACGCCAGTAATGACGCATGTATGTATACTTGGGCGTGCTAAGAGTGGGCGGATCAAGCTAAGTAGCGAACGCTGGCTGTGCGTGTTCTGGACTTTCGATCAAATGGGGTTAGATGCGGGACCTAAAGCCTTTGGAGTGGGGGGTAAGCAATGATAATGAAGGTATTTATTGTATCTATGTAGGATTGAAGGAACTAGCTACCACGAATTCCGTTGCGCTATCATTCAGCCGAGACATTGCCACAGAAGAAAGTTTATTGCAGAGCCGCGTCAATTACGGCTGCGCCGTGGNATGAGAGTGTGTACTTTCTTGTCGGAGTGATCGGGAACAAAGCCGATGGTAGCGCGGGAGGAAAGGATTTTCTGGGGTTGACGGGCTTCAAGGTAGGCGTAGACGAATAGGGTAGAATGACCTATTACGGCAAGCCAGAGGAAGGTTATCACTGAGATACCCATGTTGTGCATACGCAGTTCACTCTTCCGGAGGATCCAGTATCTGTCACTCTGGATGTCCGTCCCAGCAATTTCCTCAGCTACTGCTTTTCCCACATTTTGGTAGTCTTGGAGGTAGTATATCCAGGCGGCCGCAACAACAGTCATCAATACAGCAAGCGATAACTGGCCTCCTCCTTGAATAGCCGGACGAATCGACTTCTCAACACCTCGTGTTCTTTGAACAAGTACATCGATGACGATCCAGAGAGCGGATAATACACCGAGAGGTAATCCGACGGCGAAAAAGATGGGGGTATTGTGCCAGTCGTTTAGGGAGTGGGCG
>JSUI01005856.1:0-10102 GCA_000833645.1 Huntiella omanensis | reverse complement strand
GTATTGCCGACGTGGGTGAACCGAGATTACTTATGACTGCGCGGCCACAAGATCCCCTCCCCGAGTGGATTACCCATGTAATCCGACTCGAAGAGTCCTGCAAGGTAATTGAAATGGGACCTCGGAATACAATCCACCACCCTCCATCATCTCCCGTATCCAACCCCACCAAGCCATCCGCCCCCTCTTCTTCCCCGTCCCCGTCCCCAACCATCGGAAAACCCCTCGTTGAAATGTCCGGCATAACAGTCTCCTATTCCAACCTCCCCACCCTCGGCGCCTGGCCCGGCGGTCTATCCTGGACCGTCCACCAAGGCACCCGCTGGGCCATTCTCGGCCCCAACGGCTCCGGGAAAACAACCCTTGTAGCCCTTCTGACCTCAGACCACCCACAATCCTATTCCCTCCCCATCAAACTATTCAACAAGACCCGTCTCCCCGAGCCCGGAAGCGGGGAACGCCCGTTAACCTTTTGGGATATCCAGAAGCGGGTTGGCCATTCTAGTCCAGAGGTACATGCTCATTTCCCCAAGTATCTTACCATTCGGGCTGTCTTACGAAGTGCCTGGGCTCGCACGTTCTCTGCAAAGCCGGATATATCATCTGAAGGCGAAGACCTCGTCAATGAAGCACTTCGCATCTTTGAACACGAGTTGAATCCGCGCTACACTCCCAACTCTACGGATCCAACATGTACGAAATGGGCCGATGATCACCTCTTCTCTGAAGTCCCTTTTAGTGCCCAGCGCATCTCGTTGCTTCTACGCGCTGTCTTGAAACATCCTGATATCATTGTTCTGGATGAGGCTTTCTCCGGTATGGATGACCCGACTCGGACGAAATGTATGAAGTTACTCACTGAGGACTCTGCCGGTGGTGGTATCGGGAAGTTGAAGGGTTTGTTACCGCATCAGGCTTTGATCTGTATTAGCCATGTACCCGAGGAAGTTCCCGACTCCGTGAGAGATTGGCTTTGTCTTCCGGAGAGTGGCTCGGGAGAAAGTGCTAGGTTTGGTAAGTTATCTGGGAGTTTAAAGGGGGACGAAAAGGCCTGGAAAGATATCTGGAACATGTAGATAGTCACTATACAAAAAACAAATCTAGTTATATCGTGTATTTTATTTCAGAGAACGTAGTCTCTATGCAATATGTACCAGTGTTTACAAGAAAACACCCAAGAGTTGAGATTTGTGTGGATTGTCCACGGCTGAACGACGACGATCAGGCAAAAGGCGATAGGCCTCGAACCAAGAATAACAATAACAAAACAAACAAAAACAAATGTCCTAAACCCAAGTAAGATGATCCGTTAAACCTCATGTGCGCCCGTAACAATATAAAATCAAAAATAAGGTCCGTTTTTCCCATGAGCCATTTCCCTTTCCTTTTTTTGGTTGAGCCTCGAACGCCGTGAACAAGAAAAGAGATAAAGAAGAACAACAAAAAAACGCCAAACAGAAAAGCAAAAAGTCCCCAAAACAAAAAAAAAAACAGTGAGCTGGGGCTAGTACCGACGGTGTAACCGGGATGGTTTCTAACCAATAAGCTCCAGAACCTTATTAACCACGGCATTGGGGTAGCCGCGGCTCATCATNCCCAAGTAAGATGATCCGTTAAACCTCATGTGCGCCCGTAACAATATAAAATCAAAAATAAGGTCCGTTTTTCCCATGAGCCATTTCCCTTTCCTTTTTTGGTTGAGCCTCGAACGCCGTGAACAAGAAAAGAGATAAAGAAGAACAACAAAAAAAACGCCAAACAGAAAAGCAAAAAGTCCCCAAAACAAAAACAGTGAGCTGGGGCTAGTACCGACGGTGTAACCGGGATGGTTTCTAACCAATAAGCTCCAGAACCTTGTTAACCACGGCATTGGGGTAGCCGCGGCTCATCATNCCTGAGCCCGCTGGTCTACCGAAAGGTAGGCCCGGGTCATGGCTTCGTATGTGCTAGGCTCACGCTTCTCCAAGCCGACAGCCTCGAAGATGGACCGAGCACGATCAATGTTTCCAGCAGCAGCCCAGCCGTGAATAAGAGTGTTGGCAATGTAAGCAGTAAGTTCAACCTTGCGACGCTGCATCATGCCGAGAAGGGGCTCCGTCTCGGAAACGCGGTGGTTGGCAACAAGACCCTCAAAGAGAGCCTGGAAGAGACTNGGGCTCGGGCCGGACACCGGCGGCGGCCATCTCAACAAGGACCTGCTCAGCGGCTGAAAAGTCGTGAGGGTCAAGAGTGGCGTGAGTGTCGATCAAAAGCTTGTAAGTATGTGAAGTGGCAGTAATACCACGAGACTGCATACGAGCATAGTAAGACAGAACCTTGGCCTTGTCGTGCTTGGTGGTCAAGAAGAACTGCATCATGCTGTTATAAGGGGCGGGGCGAGCCTTGTAGTTGGGCATCGACTCCATCTCGTCAAACAACTCCTCAGCCAGCTTCTCGTCACTAACACGGCAAAGAGCATTGACAATGGTTCCGTAGGTGACCGAAGTAGGCTTGACACCAAGACCACGCATCTCAGAAAAGTACAAGAGACAGTCATCGATACGGCGAGCCTTACCAAGCTTGCCAATCAAGGCGTTGTAAAGGAAAGAAGTCGGCTCAACACCCTCCGCCTTGGCACGGTGGAAAATCTTGACGGCCTCGGTGGCTTCGTCGAAAGTCTTGGTCGACTCCTTGAGCGTGGTGATGTACAACCCATAAGTGTTGGCCGAAGGAGTAGCACCAATGCTCAAAAGCTGCTGGTGAAGCTCCTCAGCGGCAACGCGGTCACCTGCATAGAGCGAAGCACCGACCATAGCATCAAGAATGCAAGACCATCCGTAACGGACAACGGCAAACTGAGGCTGTAGAGGCATATCGTGGTGGGCCATGGCCAAAATCTCATGACACAGCTTGAAGTTGTTTTCACGAGAAGCTGCACCGATAAGCTTGGCGTAGGTGATATACCGAGGGTGACGACCAGAGCGGCGCATGTTGTGAACCCGCTTGAGAGCATCCGAAAGACGTCCACCCTTACGGCCGTTACCACCTTCAAGGTCTTCCGCGACAAGGGAAGATCCCTTGAAGTCAGTGGTGCGAGCATAAGGGTCGTAGTTGTCCTCGAAACCAGAAACAGTGGTAGGCGCAGTAGAGGCACTGGTAGACTGTGCAGACGTGACAGTAGCAGCCGACACAGACATAGCATCGCGGACATCCGAAATACCGTGCTTAGACATGTATTGGGAAATAACCAGCGACGCCTCGGTAAGTTCGTCGGCAAGGTCGGGTCTGGAGCCATCATCAGCGGCGCGAATACGCTCAAACATCATCTCAGACTGAGTCAAACCCTCGGCAATCTGGCCAGAGCCAACCATAGCAATGGCGAACATGGCGGTTGGCTCAATGAGCTCCGCAGTAGCCTTGACACCAGGGTGCGCCAGAACCTGCCAATATCTCATGGCTGATGGCACATCACCCGTACGAACACTGAGGGCGAGCATAGCAATAGCAGCCTGTGTATGGCCACTGAATGAAGCCGGAATGTTTCCGTAAGCAGCAACAGCTGTGTTCCACTCAGCGGCATCGGCAGCAGCAATAGCAACCTTGCACATGAGGGCAGCCCGACCTTCAGTAGTGACGCTCTGGGCCCACTCATGGGCCTTGTCCAGCTTCTTGCAGTCGAGGAACGCCTTGACCAGACCCTCGGAGATCATTGTCTCCCGGAGACGAGCACCAGCAGCACCGTGAAGCTCAACAATCTTCTTGAAGAAAGTCATAGCCTTTTCAACCCTGCCACTGACAATATAACCATGAAGAACTGAAGAATAAACCTCGGCGTCCATACGACCAACGAGGGTATCCTCTCCAGCATCCTTGCGAATGGCCAACTGCTTGTACTTGTTGTAGCAGTCAATGGCACTGTTGAGGTCGCCCGTTGAGCCGTAAGCCGAAATCATCCGTGGGTAAATATCAGCAGCGGGAGTCGTCTTCTGAGACTCCATGTGTTCGAAAGCCTTGGCCATGAGTTCCAGATCTCCATAGACAGCAGACGCTGAGATCAACTGCTTATAAGTCTCAGATGAAAAAACGCTCTTGTTGCTGCGAATAGCGCTTTGGAAGAGCATACCGGCGAGCTCCAAGAAGTTGTCTTCCGACAGAATAGCATGTTCCAACTCCTGAGACTCCAGCATAAACTTTCCAGCCTCGTCCATGCCTCCAAAGCGAGCGCGCTTAGTCTCAAGCTCCGCTTTTTGCGAGCTAACCTGGAGAGCACGCGATGTGAAAAGACCAACCAGGATATCGTAGGTCTGGGCGTCGGGGAAAACTGACCGACGCTCCATATCCGAGTAAACTTCCATGGCCTTGTTAACGGCCTCGGCCTTATTTGGCGTAGCACTAACCACGGCTTGCAAAAGAGAGTTGTAAGCGCGAGATATTGGCCGAACACGGGCAACGAGCATGGCCTCGAATACCGCCGGGATTTCGAGGAACCGTCCAGCCGAAGCTAGCTTGGCCAGGTGGTCGGCATATATCGCAGCTTGCGGGTCATAGCGAGGTGTTCTGGAGGTGCGCGCAGGCGAACGAGTACGAGCATGTGGGCTGTGAATGTGAGAATCGACCTCCAGTAATGAATTTGGTGAGTCAACCGAATCGCGATTTGAAAGTCCGTCAAGGGATTCTTGTCTCTCTTCAAGAACTTGATGAAGTCTGGCGTCGATGTGGGCGAGGGCGGCCTCGTCAGCTGGCGAATACCGGCCAGCAGGAGTCGCAGTACCACTATGTAAACTCTCGAGCTCATCTGCGCGCTCGGCAAGAACGTCGACTGGATCCGGCTTCCATTCAATGCGTGCCTGAGCATCGAACTGGGCCAATTCGTCGGCAGTCTCTTCGCCGGTCTCATCGGCTACTGCTTCACGCTTTTGCTTCAGCGCCAGGTGGGCATCGAGCCCACCAAGACCTAAACCGCGGTCATTGAGAACATCGTGAGCTGGACCGAGGGCCGAAAGGTGGCGATCGGTGTGGAAGGCGTTCTTAAGCTGGAGATTATGAAGACGGCTGAACCGGTTGTTATTGCGTTGGGCAGTCGATCTGTTGTGGGTGGTGAGGATGTGTGGATGGGTAGCAACAATTACACTCTGGGCGTAACCGTGGGTGACAGATTTTGACAAGCCTTGACGGACAAACTGCTGATAAATTGAAGAAATGGTAGGCATTTAGAATGACAAACCAGCACGGGTAGGGGAGGCTATCCATTGGAAATTGGTGGTTAGTACAAGATGTTGCGGCTCAACATCTTTAGTGTCATGGTGATGGTGGCTTTGTTGCACTCACGATTAGAAAAGATCAAAAGCTTTAATGCAGGTTCATTTGACAGCTATTAGCGGTCAAACGAACGCGCTCGTTCAATTGGGTCCAAAAGAGGAGAAGTGGTGTGATTTGGTAAGTGGTATGAAGGGCAACTAGGCCGGGCAGAGAAAGTCCAGGTATCACGACGGACGATTCACTGCTGTGCTAAAATGATGGTCGAATGTGGACACGACCAGGACGGATGGTGATGGTATGATTATGGAGTGATGCAAAGTAAAAGAGGGAAGAGAAGTTATGTCAGCTCAGCAGGGGGGAAGAAAGAGCGAGCAATGCACAATATGAGGACGACGTGAATAATGCTCTACGGCAGTTAGTATAAAGTCGGGAAGGAAAGAGAAGGTCTGATCCAGGATTGACGTGAAAAAAAAAAAAGCCACTAAACAGAAGTAGCCCAGGTTACTGTGTTCTCTGCCAGTCTAAAAATTTCAGCCATTGACTAATATGGCCAAACGCCGACCACTTTTGTGTGCTTACACGCAAACAGAAGGAATGAAGGAAAAAACTTGAAATTTTACTATACAGTGACAGGGGTATATTTTACCCAACAGGGTAGATTCAACTTCCTAATCCGAACTTCCAAGCCAGAGTGGCTGCATGGTTTTTTTTTTCTACAAAACATCTGTGGTTACTCTATTGTGTGCGCGGTGAGTAAGTTTATACAGTTACTAAAGCATGAAAGGCCCCAGCTTTTTTTTTTTTTTTTTTCGCTCGCTACAGCACTGCAATGCGTGCTGTTGTCGCATTTGGCGGGGCTCGGCTGCCCTGAATGGCCCAGCGTTTAGTAGTGCCTTTGTACAGCCGAGAGGGAATAAATTCAGAGACAGGTAAGCCAGTGGCAAAAAAATCACTTACAGCCAGTCTTCTAGCGTAAGAATGTCGCAGAATGTCATTGATCGCCGATGTAGGGAAATCCCGGAACCTGACCTAAAATCGATGACCTGTCTTACCAAGCCTGTGCCACACGCCGGCTTTGGACCGAACACTTAATAGACTTCAGCTACTAGTTTAGGTGTAAAAGCTGCCTCCCATTCCCACGGCTAATCTGATCTGGTCTTGATACAACTGCAACAGATCCAGCAACCAGCCGCATCTTGCACCAAACCACGCAAACCAATCATTTCCGCGCTTATAGTTGTAGCAGTACATAGGTACATTGTACATACATACATGTATGTAAATGTGCATACCTGCAGCACCACCCGGAAAATCACGGAAGCGGGATTCGCCCTGCCAGAAACGCGGTCATGCAAATATTTCGTAGCCCTGTCACTTGACTCAATTTTGCAAAAGCTACAACCGCAAAGGGCCAGCCTACGTTGCACCCACAAAAAAAATTGTTCCTTGTCCTAGTCGTGTGTACATATCTAACTTGCTGGGCTGGCTGTGACCAAGAAGAAGTGAACAAAATCAAGGGATTGTTCGGCAAGCTTCGGGAATTCTCAAGACTATCGTTTTCTCGTTTGACCGTCTCAAAGTTTGTAGACGATCGAAAAGAGTCACTTGCGTCGATGTTCTGCAGCTACTTGTTTCGTTAATGCACTGCACTCCATGGTAAATATATACCATGGTACGGTGAGATGAGAAAGGAAATGAGCATATAACTTCACTGAGTCTGTGCATGACTCGTTGTCATCCCTCCTATCACACGCCAAATGGCCATGATGACCACGAAACAAACCCGAACCAAATGTATCCACGCCGCCATGCAGGCACACACGTCATTGTCTCCCAGCACATCCCACTTCAATCGAAGCTTGTTTACCGCGTCACCCAATTAGAGCTTTTGCATTTGGATTAAATCAACCACATCCACTCACCCGAAAGGCCAGTCCTTCACGTAACGCACAGAAAAAGCGGTTCCCGTCACTTGGAGATGGTGGGAAAGCATGTTGGTCCGCTCCGCCTTTCTAGGAAAACCCCTGGACCTCCTCCCAACCCCAATGAACACCTCCACAATAAGAAGCTCGTCCGATAAAAGGAAGGTCGGCATGAAAAGAAGTTCTCTCTCCGGCAGAATTGTCCTCCGTCGGCTCATTCAGTCCCGTGGAACCCCGCTGGTTGGACAATCACTATAGCCGTGTTTGTTCCATCTCTCGAATTGACGAGGTCGAGATGAACAAGCAACGCGGCTCTGACGAAGACTGTGTTTGCCGTTGGACTCGGTAATCTGATGTCATGAAATCGAACTAAAAAGACCGGCATACGGTATGTGCAATCAAGAGTCCACCCCCGCCCGGTGATACAGGTTTGTTCTTTACCGCCCACCAAGCAGAAACTTCAATTCATGCGAGGGCTATGTACCATATGTGTGTATTTATCTGTATGTAACCTTGAAATGTAACCTCCATTGTTCGTTCAAGCCGTCTTTCCACATAATCGGCAATCATCCACTCATCCGAAGCCTCATCCCCAAGAAAATCTATAAATTCGTCCGATTAGCAATCATCTCACCCACAAGACCAAGCCGGACACTTTTCGTATTAACTCATAATCAATGCGTCAACCGACGAAAAAAAAAACTCCAATTCTTTAAACCCCGATATCTCCTACAATACGTGTTACCAAAAACATTACTTGGCTCACGTAAAAGCCGGACCGATGGATTAAGAAGTCTTTGCCTATTTTAGGTTCCTGGCACTAGAACCGCTAGAATCCTTGAGCCTCGAACTAGCTATAAAATGAGAAAATATTAGATCGGTCATAACTCGCTGTTCCTGAGACTTTCCGGTTAGGGTAATCAACCCTATCGGTCAGACGTGCACAGATTTCACGCTTCTATGGTTAGCTGTCCAAACTACTTTCACCATTCCGTCTTGGCAGAATCACATGCAGCAAGATAGGATCATTACGGAACGGGAACAACACGGCTTGATACTTGCCATGACATGTACATGAAGAACCAACATCTAGAACATGAAAGAGCCATTTGTCGTCAAGTTAAACAGGATGAGTTCTCAAAGGTAACGGTACCTACGTCCAATATTTCCGCAAGCCCCGCCAATAAGTTCTTGACCGCCCTTAACAAAACCGACAATCGTCAACTGTCCCAAAAAGGTCAATACTCTCCACTACCCGCGAGCCCACTCAATCCCAATGCTACTCTACCTGCGGAGAACCCATGACCTCAGTCACCCGAAGTTCGTTCCGAAACCCCGGTATCAAAGGTGGGATAAGAGGCAAAAAGAAAAGTTGGAACCTCCGATACGGGGAATCGAACCCCGGCCTTCTCGGTTCAGCTTCTGATGAAGGTGAGAGCGAGATATCCTAGCCCCTAGACCATATCGGATTTGATGGAATACTGTTACACTGCAGGGGCTATATGCCTTTCTGGGAAATGTTGATTTGTTTTTTAGTTAGCGTTGACGTAGAAGATATCACAAAATTGAAAACAGACTCATCAAGATTAAACAACATCGACAGCAAGGCATAGGACGAGGATAAGAGCGTTGTACGCTGCCTCTTGACGAGATTCATGCCGCAAGTCGACACCCTCTGGAAAAAGTTGACATAGTTTGATACTCACGAAGATAGATGTCAAAATTTTGCGGGAAGGTTTTACAGTATATGCATCGTCAAGCCCCTCCTGATGTTCGTCACCGGGCTCTAAGTTGGGCATAGGAGGGCTCCTTGGCGAAATGCACTCGCATCTCCTCACCTCTCGGGCCTGGCCCAAAGGACGACACCTTTGTGGTCAGACGTGCCGGGTGAGGTCGTCATATTGATAGTTAGCGCTGTTCAGGTAGACAATAAATAGAACAACAACAACAACAACAACAGGAGTTACATGATATCTACCGAGGGTTTGAGTCTTACTACTGGTCACTAATGGTCTACCCCAAAGCCTCATTCATCCAAAACTAACTAACCCGGCATGATGCAAAATCACAATTGTAGGTTCAAAAACAAGTACACATAGACCAAAACTTGATTAAATTTACATATCATACAAAACCATCAACTTACGCCTTAGGGTAAGTCTTCACGTGGAAACTCTTGAGCTTCACAAACGCATCATAACCAAACTTANGGATTTGATAGAATAGTGTTACACTGCAGGGGTTATATGCCTTTCTGGGAACAATTGATTTGTTTTTTAGTTAGCGTTGACGTAGAAGATATCACAAATTTGAAAACAGGCTCATCGAAATTAAACAACATCGACAGCAAGGCATAGGAAGAGGACAAGATTATTGGACGCTGCCTCTTGACGGGGTTCATGCCGCAAGCCGACACCCTCTGGAAAAAGCTGATATAGTTCGACACCCACGAAGATNGGCCTCAACATCATTAGCCAACTCGTGACCCTTTTCGGTATCCTTAGTCCAGATACTAGCCGTCAGACCGAACTCGCTGTCATTCATGAGAGAAATAGCTTCCTCGTCACTAGAAACGGCCATGACGGGAATGACAGGGCCGAAAGTCTCTTCAGTCATGACAGTCATGGTGTGGTTGACGTTGGTGAGAAGAGTAGGCTTGACATAGTTACCGGCAGTATCGGCAAGGGCGGCAGTGAAAGTGGCGTTCTCGGGAGTGGCATCGACAGCACCCTTGGAGATGGCCTCGGCGACATGGGCCTCAATGGTTTGCTTGCTACGCTTGGAAACGACTGGACCAAGGTGGGTGTCCTTGCTCTTGGGGTCACCCATCTTGTATCCAGACAGAACCTTTTGCACGGCTGCGACAAACTCATCATGGATCTCCTTTGCAACGTAGACTCTCTCAATGGAGCAGCAGCTCTGACCTGAGTTGAAAACTGCTC
>JSUI01005855.1:0-10092 GCA_000833645.1 Huntiella omanensis | reverse complement strand
CATGAATTCTTCGTTCAGGGTGGGTAGGTGGGCTCTACGATCACCTCTTCGGGGGTGGTGGGCTCCATGGCGTAGTGTTGGAAAATTGACGAGCGCCTAGCCTTACTACTCTTCTGGAAGGGCATTTAATCATCGTCGTCCTCCGGCAGCGAGGCGCGTTCAGGGGAAGAGGCGCGATCTAAGGGGGCTGCGCTGCCGTCGCCTTGGGGAGCAGGGCACGCGTGGTGAATACGGGCGGTCGTCTCATTCCACTACTACCTTTGAACGGCATGGTCTTGTCTTTAGGCCTCGTAGGCGGCTTGGATTGATGCCCCATATCGGCGCTGTCGTGGTGGTTGCGGGATGCATTCGTTGGGAGTCTGGTTTAGCAACATTGTACTGGAGGCTCTTGAGTTTACCTGCCAGGCCTGCGAGTTTTCGTCTTTGCCACTCTATATATGCTGGTCCTCAGCAATGTGAGCTGCGGGGAGTGATCGCTGCCACAATGTGAGTCATCCCCGCACGTATAGCCGACGATGCGTTCTCTTAGNCGTTGGTACTATTGTGAAGTTAAGCACAATACCTCTGTGCTGTGTTGCCTGATCTAGGTCTTTCAGGATCGCGAGTTCCTGGCGCTCCATCCAGTCTACCAAACGCTCTGCCTCTCTAGTATGTGTCGTTATGCTTTCATCCTATTGGCAATGCTTCAAGTTGAGATTGCCCAAAATAACGATGTTCTTCTTCCGCAGCGCTGTAATGAGACCTACCACGTCGTTGGGTCTCAAGCCACAAGTGCCAGCGTTTTACGTGCTGACAATCGTCAATTCGGTCCTAGCCACGGTGACTCTTACTTCGGCGATGTCTGGGTGGTTGGGCATCTCTTCAAGTAACAGATGGATCTGACATTTCGGTGCTACCCTGGTAATCTGGTGTGGTGAGGAGGTTACTTGGGTGAAGGGAGGTGCGGTGTTCAAAGATTGTGAGTTCTTGTATAAGAACAATAATAACTTTCTTTTTGTGTGCCAGTTCTAGCAGTGCTTTGAGCGCGCTGGTCCTATGCCGTGTGTTAGTTTAGGGAGGGATGAGATATATAGGTTGATCTACTCACCATCATTATTGCGCGGGATCATATTTGGCGTAATTCAGGGCGATGGGCCATTGTCTACAAATGAGAAAGCAAAGAGAGCAACAGAACTCTTCGTTGAAGTATCGTCCACTTGTACCGGTTGACTTCTTGTATCTGGCGAGGCTGTACGATGGCAGTCACAGGAAATGCATCTCCTGCGCCAGTCATGAGGATCTGGGTTGTGGCTACGCCACAAAAGATGGTAGTAGTAGTGCTTCATAACGCCGTAAGGTTATCGATCCTGTACTTTTGACAAGTGCCATGTTTAACGGATGTTTCAACTTGCAAAACTTTCTTGTTGAGCTTTAGTACCTCATGGCTACCAAGCTCGGTAGGATCTTTGAGAGTATGGCAAAACCAGACAAGATCAAGTAACGCCTTCACGGATTCCGGTGGCTCAACTGCTACCCGCAAGCTCAATCATGAACAGAGTACAGTTGGTGCCGCTCCATCCAAAGCTCCACGGAGTGGTGGCTATCCGCCAGGCCAGTGAAACCCGCCATAGTTGATAGATATGCTGAGCCTTCACGCTGATAGCATCGAGCTTGTTTATCAACGCCGGTGCTGGTCAGGGGCTTGAAGTGACTGGTGTGAGCCGTAATAGCTCAGGTAGATGTAGCGGAGTCCTTAGTAGTAGACAGATCGACGGAGAAGCTAAAAGATACTATAACATAATAAGCAAAAGCAGTATTCACGGCGAAGACAGATGCATCTTTTGGGACGCAATCCGCGGCACAAAGCCCCGATCAGGCGGCATGAAGGACAGAAGGTGACTTCCTTTTTAACATCAGCTGCATTTTGGTTGTCAATTGGCATCGGGTCCGTGCGCTCACGAGAATAACGGGGTTTCTTAAGATTAACCTTCTCCAGAGATAACCCTAACGTTTACCATTCGAATCGGTGGTCTGAGGTTGGAGGTTTTCGTGGGGGCAGCTGATAACATGGCAATATACATATACGAGAGATTAATGTTTGTAAGTCTATGGACATAATAGTGTCAACAAGAATATCGCAGTCTTCATTACCAACTCCCTTACCGTCCATCACTCAAGTTTACAAGAAAGGAAACATATGTATATTTGTGAGTTTCACTGGGCTTACATACTAGAGCAGGTTATACATACTTGCGACTAGTGGGATTGAGCAAGAGACACATATACATTGTACATATGTATGTCGTATGTCTATGTGTAACTCAAAGATCAAGGTAACGCCCTTTCTAATGATTGTTTTGCGTCTTGTTTAGCCAAATGTATTATAACATGGGTTTAAAGCTCCATATTCATGCACTAAACGTAGGTAATCTTTGTCACTATGTTCGATCTTCAGTACCTACCTCAAAATATCGGTTCTATCAAATTCCTTATCAGATCGAACTATTGTGTACAGGCTACTCCCCACATGCTCCGATACAGTCCTTCTAATCACAGACCGTAAATCAGATATAGTTTCCACGTCTATATCATAGCTAGGTATTACATTCCTTATTCCCATTATCTCCGTCTGCCGTTTGATTTCGTCATCCGTTGCCAAGTCGTCATCTTTGATGTATGCATAGCAAACATCCCCCTCTTCACGCCCCCCTTAATTCCATGTTTAAGACCGACTGCTCGTCCGCGATTCTTGCTCTGCATCTTGGCGAATGCCAAAACTTCATGGGTGTTATAATTAGTGCTAGTAGAATCATCTATGTTAATATTTAAGTCATCTATTGAATCCTCTAAAAAGGTCAGAGTAAATAGGGAGTCAGAGATGAGACCATATATCTGAAGTATCTAAGACAAGTGCTTTATGATAGCTACGGCGCAACCGGCGCCAGAAGCCTATTTCACAAACAGATATTCTGACGTCACTAGGCCCAAGACCATTGTCCCAATGTCGACAGTATGTTGGTGTATCATGGCCAAACACCACAATTGAATCTCATGAAACCTATCGAAGCAAAAAGAGTGAACGCATAAACCCAGTGGTGAATTCCCGTAGATTCGTGTTACCCGCAGTTAAGATCCGGCTATCTATGTCAAAATCGAATGTTCATCCTAACAGATAGTTCAGCCATCCACAATGTTACCATTGACCATGGACAATACTTACAGGCGACAAGCTATCTCAAACCGCCATGCGCTTAGATCCCACATACCACCACCCTAACTCAAACTTATTTCCCCGCAGTCCGTTAAACACTAACATTCCTCGGCACAATTACAAATGCATGTCCACGTATGTACAAACCCTAATACCTTCCAGAAGGAACTATATATCATCACCCGATACACTTCAACCGTCGGAGACGGAAAAAAACTTAGTCCCTGAATTTTAGTGGACAAGTCTGGCTACAAGGGACTCTAATACACAAAAAATCAATCGATCGGGGACGGAAATTAAAATCCGACAAACGTCCATGCGCTAGTAGCAGTATAGTTCAGCCGATGCCGACGATTGGTCTATTTCAAGCGGAGCGGCACCAGGTTGTCCCGGAAAAGTGGAGCACGATAGGTGTAATAGCAATCACATTCATGCTGTATGTACATACACGCATATATATAAAGATGGTGTCATGTACGTCAGTCGTTTGATCAAAAGTAAAGTTTTTACACCATAAGCACTTTATTTCAACGTCTCCACAATGTCTACCCAACTCCCATCGTCAATGTCCGCCTGGGCATCACTCTCAACCACCTCATCTCTCCCCACTACAATCAAAAAGACCGAAATTGCCCTTCCAACTCTCCCTCCTAAAGCCCTCCTCGTTAAAGTCCTCCGTGCCGCTCTTAACCCTGTCGATTACAAAGTATCTGAATCCGGACTATTCTCCCGTCTTCTCGGCTTCCCATTGACCCCCGGAATGGACTGCATCGGGCGAGTAGCCGCCACAACGAACCCGCTCTTCCAAGTCGGTGATCTCGTCGTAACGAAGTTTCATCATCCCGTGCGCCAGGGCACTGTGGCGGAATATACTGTTGTGAAGGATAGTGATGCGGTGGCTAAGGTTGACGAGGCCGGACGGACAATGTTGGATTTACTATCCGCGACGGGTGTTGCGTCGGGGACGGCCGCGGTTAGTTTGAAGGCGGTTAAAGAGGGAGATAAGATTTTCGTGAATGGATCGAGTGGTGGTGTGGGCGTTTGGATGGTTCAAATGGCCAAGGAGAAGGGTGCAATTGTGGTAGCTACGTGCTCCGGAAAGAACGTTGACTTTGTGAAGAGCCTTGGAGCTGATGAAGTCATTGACTACACCAAAACCGACGTACTCGAAGCTTTAAAATCAAACGTCTCCACCACGAAAATCCCCTTCGCGGCCGCCTTTGACAACGCCGGCCACGATATGTCACTGTACTACAAGTCGCACCTGTACCTCGCTCCTAATGCGGCTTACATCATTATTGCCGGGAACTCCTCATGCAAGTTCCTCTGGGAAGCTATCAAAACCCATATCATCCCTGGCTTCTTGGGTGGCGGCAAGAGAAAAATTGTCAGAATCTTGAACAACGGTGGCAGTGAGGAGATGAAGTGGGCGACGGAGTTGATTTTGGCTGGCAAGATTAAGTTGCCTATTGTCCAGTTCGGATTCGATGAGGTACCAAAGGCGTATGAGAGCATGAAGTCGGGACGCACCGTGGGCAAGATTGTTGTTAAGGTGGCGGATGAGTAGATTGTTTTAGCTTTCGTTTGGTCTTGGGATAGTAATTTCATTCATTTTTCAGTTATTTCACAGTTAGTCAGGAACAAACATGTGATTTCCATCAGACTGGATCCTATAATGCTACGTCGTCTCGGGGCCGAAATAGGAAGTTACACGATGACGTTCTATGGAGCCTCGATATCTAGAAGTAGTAACTAACCAGCCGGGAGAGTGTTTTCTCATTATCGTGAAACACAACAATGGTAGTCGATATTATTGACTTTAGTATTTCATCTTCAAGCAACATTAACTACAACATGAATCTTCTTTACTTCTTCTTGCTCTTGATGCCGGCCCTGGCAGCCCGATACGCCGGTCACAACTCTCCCGCGTCCTTTGATTTATCCTTAGCCAAAAACCCAACATGGATGAGCAGTCTTCCAGACAGTACCAGGCTAGTGTCGCTTTCTATCCCGGGTACCCACAACTCATTGACATTTCGCCGTCCAATAAGCCGTATACAAACGCAAAACCACGGTCTACGAACCCAACTCAACGCAGGCATCCGCTTTCTCGATTTTCGCGGGTTCGTTGGACATAGAGGGGAAATCAATATGTACCACGGGGTAGTACGACTCGGTATCTCCCTAGGTAGGGCGTTGGACATGGTAGAGGAGTTTCTCGATCAGCATCCGGGGGAGATGATAATTCTCAGGTTAAGAGAGGAGAAAGACGCCCATTTCATCTCTTTTAGAAGGTCTTTCACCGATGTCTTTGCCGACTACTGTGACCCCAATTCACGACTTTACCACCCGGCTACCAGACGGATATCCCCAACGACGAAGTTTCCCCTCGGCACACTAGGCCAACACCGCGGGGAGATTCTCCTCTTGCAAGAGTGGAACAGCCAAAGGTCCTTTGGCGTACCATATATCAACTCAGGTATCCTAATCGATGACGACTGGGAAATCCGCACGCCCGAACAACTAGCAGCGAAAATCAAGACGGTATACGCAAATCTTGAAACGGCAGGACTGCGAGGTCCACAGCTATGTCTCACATATATGAACGCCGCCCAAGGAATATCCCCTCTAGATGCTGCCGCGGGCGATGGAGAGGAAGGCGGGATGAACGATATAGTATTAGAATGGCTCCGCGAGAACCGACACTCCGGGACCGTCGGGGTGGTGATTGCCGATTTTCCAGGGGAGGAACTAGTCACGGAGATTCTATCACGGAACAATCGCTTAGAACGTGTTGGTAAGCATGATAAAGTATAACAAATAAATCTAGTTTCTCCCAAAGCCCATATTAAACCCGCCCATTCCAAAACCCGGCCGTTGATTTCCCCAGTTGCTATTCCCGCCAAAGTTGATAGGCCCGGCGTTCAAACCGCCGCCAAATGGGACGCCGCTGGTGAACGGGATGTTGATGGGTAACATGTTTATCCCCAGGAAACCGTTGCCGAGCGGGTTCATA
This sequence comes from Huntiella omanensis, assembly GCA_000833645.1. NCBI lineage: Eukaryota > Fungi > Ascomycota > Sordariomycetes > Microascales > Ceratocystidaceae > Huntiella > Huntiella omanensis. Next base: position 3,886 of record JSUI01005855.1, on the reverse strand, counting down.
TGCATATCCCCTGGGAAACCGGGGCCAGAACCGGAGAATTGGATGTTGATATTCTGGCGATATGTCCCGTCGTTTTCGGTGGTAGTGTTGTTATAGGCGTTGCCATTGGGCCGGTTATACCCGTTATTATACCCATTGTTATATCCATTCCCGTTGTTATTATTACCACCACCGTTCCCGCCATTCCCACCATAGCCATCATTACTATTCGATCGACCTCTTCCATTCCCATTAGAATACCCATTGTTATTAGAGTACCCATTGTTATTAGAGTACCCATTCCCATTTGAATTTCCATTCCCATTGGAAGTCCCCGCGTAATCATTCTGTCCCGCACTTCCCGCCCGATTCCTATAGCTTTCCCCGTTTCCAGTGCCCGTCTCATCGTCACTTCCCCTCGTAGGTCGTGGTGCAGGCCGTGGGAACGCTGGTGCCCCGCGGGGGTTAACGGAGTTTGCGCGGCCAGACATTGAATTAGATAGAAAAAATAAAGTAGTAGTAATAGAACCTGATCAACAGGAATATGATATGTATGTCTTTCTTTAACATCACATATTCACAGTTCGTAATCCATCTTATATACTTACATCGAAAGCACGTCCCCATCCTCCTCATACGATCCCGTTCTCCATCGCCCCATAAATCCCCGTCCGTTTCACAATCACACCACCCGGCGTAGCACGAGCGTACCTCGTGAAACCCATACATTCCGCACCCGACCCTCCACCCAAACTTTCAATAAAAGGATCATAATTCATTAAATCAGCTTACTCTACTTCTACTCCAAGCTCATATGCGCCTCATCACCAATCCCCCATCCGCCCCCTTTTCTCATTTCCAACTCCACCGGCAGCCCTTCTCCTTCATCATCTGGCTCGCCTAATTTCCGGAGATGTGCTTCACGTCTCTTGATTGTACGTGGTTGTTTGAAGAAGGAGCGTGGGCTACTTGATAGTGTAGTGGGCTCTTCTTCAACTTCCTCGTGGAAATGTAAATGGGAAGCGACACTGGGAGGGCGAGATGTTGATAATCCCGTTTCCGCAGTAGCCGGCGTAATCATCTTCTCTGCGGGTGAATAGCCCGTAGTGATAACCTTCTTCTTCCCCAAGTTCTCATCTTCCTCGAGGTCTACCAACTCGGCATCCCGATACCACTTTCTCCTTCTCGTCCAACGGACCCATCCATCTTGACCGCGCCGTCCATTCTGCCATTTATTATCGTAATATACCCAACCCATCTTACCCTGTTCTCCGTCCCAATCTATCTCATCAACTCCCGCTGGAACAGTGACTCCGTCAACTCTCCAACGACTGCCCGGTACCCACCTCCACCGCATACGAACTCCCTCTTCAACATCCGGAAGTTCAAACTCGTCTCTACTTGGGACTGCCGTGTTATGTTCATCAGTCCATGCAGCCCGCTCATAAGCGAACAGGTTGTTCGTCCAACCAAGACCTAACCACCGTCGCTGATTCTCATAAATGATAAAAGTGAACTTCACTCCCGCGTCCCGTCCATCCTGTGCTCTCGCCGCGGCCCGCTGTAAATGAGAACCACCTTTAATCTGCTTCGTCAATTCCGATTCGGCCTTCTTCTCTCCCTTGTCCTCTCCCTTCATATTGACCATGCTCTTCCGCTTACCAATCTCCCCGGGCCCCGTTAAATCAAACTGTAACCCCGTAACCAACCCCGCGGCCCGACGTACACTGCGACTCCTCCAAAGTAACGTTCTTGCAACTCTCATCGGCCTTGAATGCCATGTAAGTATCAACGTTCCAAACACCATCATAATGCGCTTCGTCGTGATAATTCGTAGAGGTGGTAGTGTCAAGGCATACCAAAATGGCGTGCAAAATAGGATCCTCGTGAATAGAATTGTCAACGCTGGTCTGACAGTCGCCGATGTTGGAGTCCGTTGGGTACTTAAGAAGTCAGTAAGCCGCAACATCGGCTCCAAAAGGATATTACACCTGGCCGTAAACTCCCTCAAAGTCTCGACAATTTCATCCAACGTCTTCTGGTGTCTCGTGTTGGTGTCCTCCCTGGCGGTTTTCCCTGTCTTCCCCGGTGCCGTCTCCCCCGTGTCCCGTGGTGTTTTCCCCGGCACAGAAGACCCCCCAACAGCCCCACTACTACTCAACGGGCTAAACCGCCTCCCATACATCCCCACAATCAACCCCAAAACGACCACCACCGGCCCTGCCAACCGCAAAATCACATCACCATACAACACCACAGCCCAATACCCCGCGACCACCAAAAAGCTCTCCCACGGATCCCCCGTCGTCCACGTAACCAACCCCGCCGCCTTATTCAACGGCAGTAAAAAAGGATGCGAATATGCTAATGCCCTGGTAACCTGCGGCGGCGTAGCAAGTAGCAGTGGTGACTTCTGATGAACCAAGATAGTCGAGCGCTTAGCACTCGTCGAGCCAGGCGGCTTATTCAGCGCGGTTACCGGCGAGAAAGCCGCGTGAGTCGCGGGTGTCAGAGTCGTGGACTCCTGNCACCAATGCGGCCATGGTCTACTAAACGTAAATGATATTCGTGCCGTCTAGGCTAGTTGGCTGATAGATGATCCGTCTCACGTGACACTGTAAATAGCAGATAAACAGGTGTCTTTGATTCTTTGTGTTCTAAGATCAAGTGAAACGACCCGATTAAATTCTAACACAATTTCCCGTCTCATTTAAATAAAAAACAACAACAACACAAATGTTCATTTACCCAACCATCATTCCGCACCAATGAGGTCATTCATTAAATTCCTACCTGCATGCATGCATTTACATAGAAATTCCTANGCCGCGTGAGTCGCGGGTGTCAGAGTCGTGGACTCCTGGGTGGCCGTCAAGGCATCGGGGTTTTCGGGGCGGACTTTTGGATTGGACATTTGAGAGAGCCACGGGGTTTCCTTGGTTTCGTTAGCACCTGGACCCAAAATGACGGAAAGAAAAAGTAAAAAGGCAAAAAACTCACCAATGCGGCCATGGTCTACTAAACGTAAATGATATTCGTGCCGTCTAGGCTAGTTGGCTGATAGATGATCCGTCTCACGTGACACTGTAAATCGCAGATAAACAGGTGTCTTTGATTCTTCGTGTTCTAAGATCAAGTGAAACGACCCGATTAAATTCTAACACAATTTCCCGTCTCATTTAAATAAAAAAGAACAACAACACAAATGTTCATTTACCCAACCATCATTCCGCACCAATGAGGTCATTCATTAAATTCCTACCTGCATGCATGCATTTACATAGAAATTCCTACACCTCCAATTAACATGTGACTTGAATCTGACTAATCGGCTTAGTCATCCATTTTTATAACTACATTCATAAACGAACAGGTACAGATATGTACGGTACATACATATATACAGTAAACTACCTCCCTCTCGCAGTCTCCGTCTTAACCCTCTTAGCCGGACCTCCAGCATCATCTCCTCTTCTCTTCCCCGCCCGTTCCCATCTTGCCTCGTCCCCCTCTGTAGCTGAAATGGTACTCTCTCTACTTCCCGTGCCCGCCGTATCCCCAGCAAATATGCCATCTCTCCCAACAACCGGCAAGGCAGATAAACTCTGAGAATTCCGTGTATGTTTCGGTCTCCCCACTCTCCCCGTTCTAGTGACCGCCGGACTCCCCGTTGTAGCTCCTCCCGGTGGCCCTGTTGGTCCCGCAGTTTTCTCCAACGCCCGTAGTAACGCCGCAAAAGGTTCTTGGACGGGAGTAGTATCCGCTCTAGGTCTTCCAACTCTCCCCTTGGTAGTCTGTCTTGGCGTCCCCGCAGTCTTTGTTCCAGAGGCCCCGGGTGAATGTAGCAAACCCCCCGGGTTCCGTAAAAGATTGAAATGCTCCCTATTCTCTCGGATGCGATTCAACA
>JSUI01005854.1:0-10080 GCA_000833645.1 Huntiella omanensis | reverse complement strand
GTGTACCCAACCACATGCCCCCTCTCACCTCTATATCTCTCCCCGGAAACCCTCTTTCCTTCGCCATCTCCGCCCAGGTTCCCCCCCGCATGTTCGTTGCCCTGGATAGACCTGAGCCGGAAGCTCTTGTATCTATTACCCTTGAGAACCCGCTAGAGGCAAAGTGGGATATTAAAGGAGATCTGTACACTGTTAGTGAACACGCCGAGAGCATCCCTGTCGTTGAGGAGGCGGAGAAGAAGAAGCTTTTATATACCGTTGAAGNTTTGAACATGCGCTTGTGCTCGGCCACGTGTCGATGTTAACCGCGATAACCACGGGGCGCGATGGGAAAGGAAGGGAGGTGATTATCACCGGGGACCGGGATGAACATGTGAGGGTTTCAAGAGGGTTACCTAATTCCTTTGTCACCGAGGGTTTTCTCCTCGGCCACACGGAATTCATAAGTGCTATGGCCGTGGACGTCGAAGAAGGAACGTACCTCCTTACCGGCGGTGGCGACGCCTATCTACACCTATGGTCTCTAACCACCAACTCTCTCCTCCGACGGATCGCCCTACCCCCCCTCCCCGAAGGGATAAAACCCGCGGTATCCAAAATCATCGCGGGCCCTCTCGCCTTCTACGTGATTCTCGAATCCTACCCATCCCTAATCATAGTCCCCTTCATCGGTGTACCCAACCACATGCCCCCTCTCACCTCTATATCTCTCCCCGGAAACCCTCTTTCCTTCGCCATCTCCGCCCAGGTTCCTCCCCGCATGTTCGTTGCCCTGGATAGACCTGAGCCGGAAGCTCTTGTATCTATTACCCTTGAGAATCCGCTAGAGGCAAAGTGGGATATTAAAGGAGATCTGTACACTGTCAGTGAACACACCGAGAGCATCCCTGTCGTTGAGGAGGCGGAGAAGAAGAAGCTTTTATATACCGTTGAAGGTCTCCGGAAGCGGGTAGTTGACTTCCTTGCGGAAAAGGCCCACGGGGAAAAGCCCGAAGAGACGGAAGAAACCGCCGAGTAAACCCCTTTCCTTACCTTGTTAACATACATGTAAGATATGATAGACAATGTACAACACCACCCAAAAATAGACAACATAATCACATTTTAAAAAAAACTCATTGAAAAAAGACTTTTTTTCCATTTTGCTTGATGCAGTACGCCAAACCCAAAGATCTAAGATTAACCAGGTCTAGAATCATCACGACCATCAAAAATTGTGCACACAGCACAAAACCACAAAAAAGCAAAAAAGACACAACAGACTAACACGCGTTCATGACCAAAACAAAAGCAACAAAGACAAGGAACCAAGAAAATAAGACGTAACAAGGTAAGAGAAGAAAAGAAGGAAAAAAAAGAACAAGAAGGAAGGGAACGAAATCGTGAGAAAAAAAAAAGAGCATGATTACTGAGGAGCGCACTGGACACGCTCGGCACCTGGGTGACCATCATCCTCATCTTCATGCATAGCAGAGTTTCCAAAGCCCTTTCCAGACTCGTCTACCTCTTCCAAGTCACCCTCCTCAGTCATAGCATCTGCCGGAGGCATCGGGGCCTTAACGGGAGGGGGAAGAGCAGCGCGAAGCGCCTCGAAAACGGACTCATCGGTGGTCCAACCCTTCTCGGGGAACTTGACGTTGAAGGAGATGAACATGTTACCAAAGTTGTGGTGGCGGGGCGAAGGCATACCCTGGCCACGAATCATCTTGACGGTACCAGGCGCAATAGCCTCACCGGGCATAATGTCCACAGACAACCAGCGGTCATCAAGGTGCTCGATGTAGATGGTGCCACCGGCCAGGGCGGTAACCAGATCAATGTCGGTCTGGTAGGCAAGGTCGTCGTCCTTGCGGGTGAAGCGGGGGTGAGGCTTCTGCTCAATCTCGAAAACAACATCACCAGCCTGAATACCAGGAGCCTGGTCACCCTCACCACGGAACTCAATCTTGGTGCCGCTACGGACACCACGGTCGACGTTGACGTGAAGCACCTTGCGGTCAACAGTGGTCTTCTTACCCTTGCACTCCTTGCAACGATCCTTATCACGAACAATCTCACCTTCTCCGTTACAGTCGGTGCAGACAGTCTGGAAACGCTGAATCATAGGACCCATCTGGCGCATCATAGTCTTCATACCGCGACCCTCACAGCCATCGCAGCGCTTAACGGCACCCTCCTTTCCACCAATACCATTACAACCAGGGCAGATAACCGAGCGTTGAAGCGCAAGCTTAGAGACCTTTCCGCGGTAAATTTCCTCGAGAGAAACCATGTGGGTGTGGTGAATAGTGCGAGCCTTGGGAGGACCACGTGGGGGCATACCACCATTTCCAAACATACCACCAAAGCCACCACCAAAGCCACCACCACCGCCAAAGAACTGAGAAAAGAGATCCTCATTAGCCATACCACCACCACCAGCGCCGCCCTCGAGGCCAGCCTCACCATATTGATCATAGATGGCCTTCTTTTGAGAGTCGGAAAGAATTTCGTAGGCGGCGGAAATCTCTTTGAACTTGGCCTCGGCCATTGGGTCGTTGGCATTCTTGTCTATGAAGAAGGGAAAGAAGATACGTTAGATGTCATGACGTAGGACAAGCGCAAGCGGGAAGGGACGAGCTTACCAGGGTGGTACTTGAGAGCGTTGACCTTGTAGGCCTTCTTCAACTGGGCCTCAGTGCAGTCTGGGGAAACCTATAACAAGAAAGAGAGTCAGTCAAATGGAACTTGTAACGATGGTATCTCGACATAATCCCCAACAGTAAACACCAAGTCTCGACAACATTCCAACCAAGTTCCCAACGAATAGACCAAGTCCCCGAAACCATCATGATGCGGGGTCATTTCGTCCCGTGTCCCGGTCCTTCCCCGCCAGTCCTCGCAACCCAACAACATCGTCACCTTAAGATTCGACGCAGCAATATCCCACCAGCAAAAAAGATTATGTCATATATCAAAAACTTACCCCCAAAAGATCGTAAAGCTTAGTTTCCTTGACCATGATGACGAATGTGTATAACACTCAAAGGTTTTAAAAAAAAGCAACAAATAGTCCAAGTCACGAGAAACAAGAGAACTCCAAGAAAAATCCAAAACCTTCAAATATGTATCTTCCAAAAAGGCAACCAACCAAATATATGTCAGCACTTCAAAATCCAAAATCAAGAAAAAAAAGACATCCTTTTGAAAAGATATCAAGGCACCAAGAGAAAACGGCATTATAACAAAAAAACGCCAACCACAATCCAATCTGCCTTACAGGCGGGTGTTTCCTCTCCCAAACCTTCTGTAAAGACCCCCCCAAAACCAAAAATCCTCCCTCCTTCCAGGCTAGACCGACAGAAAGTCACAGAACCAGGGGCNATGTATCTTCCAAAAAGGCAACCAACCAAATATATGTCAGCACTTCAAAATCCAAAATCAAGAAAAAAAAGACATCCTTTTGAAAAGATATCAAGGCACCAAGAGAAAACGGCATTATAACAAAAAACGCCAACCACAATCCAATCTGCCTTACAGGCGGGTGTTTCCTCTCCCAAACCTTCTGTAAAAACCCGCCCATAAGCCCAATAAAAAGCGCGTAAAGACCCCCCAAAACCAAAAATCCTCCCTCCTTCTAGGCTAGACCGACAGAAAGTCACAGAACCAGGGGCCTATAGGGTGTGTAACTATCAAAAAAAACCACTAAACGCCACCCAAGAAAGGAAGCGTAACAGAATTCCCTCCTCCCCCAAACTAAACCTAGAATCTAGGAATTGCGTGAGCGTTAATACACTACACTACACTACACTACGTAAGAAGCCCACAACGATGATAATGATCACCAACTCCCAAGAACCTGTAACTTTCCAACCTACCCAAACACATCGTNATCTATACAAAGAAACCAGCTGGTCCGCCTCGTTCGCCTCCAACATCGTCATCACAAACATCGTTGAATTCCCCACTTCACTTTGATTTCACACCCCTCTTTTGCTGGGCTGTCACTATACTCTCTACCCAAAAATCCTGCCCCGACAATTTCCATGGAATGTCATGGAATCCGACGCCCCTTGCTACCTATTCCACCTGTTTCTATCGAAAACGCTTGTAGCCCCCAAAAGAGTCAAATAGGCCCCTATAAGCTGAACTTCTGGTGTTTACAGACACTAACAGACGCTGATAAGGAATAACTCAGTCGCTTCCACCGTATTCGATGGTTAAAACGCCATCAACGTCTAGGAAGTTCCGTATTTATCGAAAGTTCTAGGGTTTTCGCTGTCGGCGACACCCTAGATTCACATGTCGTATTGTATGCATAAACATACATGGTCAACTAACAATTACATCACACATACATATCAAAACAACTCATGACAAGACAAAAAAACATCAATTCAGTATCAGTAGATATCGCTCAACACCAAAATAAAGTCATTAAAACAAAAACAGAAAACAAACCACCGTAAACCAAATGCAAATCCCCAAAAACACTATACAATCTAAACCTTTAACTCAACAAGTTCCTCAATGATGGACTCGTAGAAGCTCCGCTCGGTCCGTGACCACTAGGAGGCCGGGGTCCCCGAGATGCAGATGGCGGCCCATACTGATGTGCCATCGGCGACCCGGCATGAGCGGGGTAAGCTGGTCGTGGCCCACCGTGCATAGAACCCATCGTGACCGAATCTTGGCGTCGGGGTCCATTGGGCGGCATATGCTGTGGTGACTGGTGAATTGCTCCCATAGACGAGTGAGGCGTCGGAGGCAGAGTAGACCCAGAATGGGAAGAATGTGGCTGGCTGTAACCGTTGTGCGACATAGAGTGATGACCCTGGCTGTGGCTCTGTGAATGACCCTGAGAATGACTCTGGGAATGGCTGTGACTGTGGCTGTGACTATGCGAGTGCCCATGGTTGTGCGTATGCCCCGAGTGCGAAGAGTGCGAGTGCGAGTGGTGTCCATGGTGAGTATGAGGCACCGAATGAGGCACATGGTGGTGATGATGCACTGGCGCCGGAGCAGGTTGCGGCGGTGGAGGAGCCGAATGGCTATAACCAGAATGGTAGCTAGGAGCCGGTGGCATATTGATAGCCTGGTTATGAGAGTTGTATGATTGCGGGCCGTGAGACGCCGAGCCACTGGGTCCTCCCATTGACAGTGGCGGCGGTCTAAGCGACGTCAATGCCATGGGTGGCTGTGGCTGCGGTGGTGACGGTCCGGGACCAGCCTCGCCATAGCGGTGCTGATGCTCTAGCAAAGGAGGTGCCCGATGAGANCGGTGTGTTCTCATATCCGTGCGGATAGGATCAGGACGGCACAGCGGGTCAGCCCGAAGCGGCTCGGGCCGATGCATGGGATCCCGATGCATTTCAGGCCGCGAATGGCCCTCGTGGCCGTGGCCCGCCCGATAATCTTCACTCCAACCCCCACTTGAGAAAGGGGGCAATGCCATGGGATAGTATGGTCTCTCGCGACTGGAAGGTGCAGCAGTAGCAGGCGAAGTTGGTGTAGGTCGGACATGAGACTGGGGAGGCGGCGGTGGAGCAGACCCGGAAGTGCTGAGCCAAGGATAGTAAGACCGCGAATCACGTGGCGATTGTCCCTGTGATGGGATAGGAGGACCAGGGACTTGTTGGCTACCCGGGTGCCGAGGCATACGTTCAGCAGCAGCAACGGCCGCAGCATAAGCCTGAGGTTGAAGTGGAGCTCCTTGTCCCATGGCCATGTGCAGTGGCGCCTGAGGCAGTGGCGGGGGTGCTTGGGCGACCTCGACAATTGCCTCCGGTGCCTTCTCAACAGGCATCCGATTCTCCTTGGCACACTTGTGGCAGCGCCACTTGTGCTGGTCCAAAAACTTCTTCGCCTCATCACCGACATCACCAGCAGGAGCGTCAACATCAACCATAGTAACATCTACAGACTCAACCAGTGGCCACCACTTAGGACTCACATCAATACCACAAGCCATGCAAACATGAGCTCGGGTTTCGTCCGTCTCAACAGAGACACCATGACCGTTGGCACTGGAAGCCCCATTGATGCTAGAGGCAGACTTCTGAGTCGTCTTAGCCGTCTTGCTGTTAGCCGCTGGAGAAGTGGGGGCATCAGTAGAACCATTGGTGGCACTCGGTAAACGAGCAGCGCCAGCCAATTGAGTGGCCTTTCTGACCGACCCAGTAAGAGTGAGGTCAGCCTGCTTGTAATGCCGCACATACTGTTGCAGAGCTGTTAACCCATCCTCCCGGACAACTTCATCAATAGCCATGGCGGGCTGTAGATCGTGCGCAGCACAGTAGAGGAGTGGCGCCATCTCACCCGTCTCGCCATTGCAAGTGACAATCGTGTGGTGTGCGCGCCGAGAACCTTTGATCGAAACGAGTCCGAACCCAACAATATACCGCGTTGGGTTGCGACGCGCGCATTCCACGTGGAAGCATTGCGAACACGCTTGGCAATCAACGACAGCACCCCGGGTTTCTTGGCACACGCAGCACGTCTTCTGGAAACGGCTACGAGGAATTTGAGAAACGCCCTCGGCAGGCGCCATCATATCCGCGTTACCAAACACGATCTCGGGCGTCATGACGGCGCAAGTAACGTGAACCCAATTGTTATCAGCCGTGCGCTTGAGCGCCTCACGGGGCGTCAATGGGCGGCCCAGTTCTTCTTGGCGATGCATGTAGTACTCAGCCGTGTGCTTGGCAAGCTCACGTTCGATGCGCTCCCGTTCCTTGTCACGCTCCTTGTCCTTTTTACGGCTAGTGCTGTTGGAACTAGCGCTGCGCCCAGCAGTCCCGACCCAATCGTAGATAGTAGTATCCATAGGACAAAGGACACAACGGTAGTCGAGGGAAAGCTGAGGGTTGCGGTCGTTGAGGCATGTGTCGCACGACCACTTGCCGAGGCGAGCTGCCTTTGAAGGGGTAACACCATAGCAAGTCGGGTGCACAGGAAGACGGCAGTCTCGGCAGGTAATAATGTCGCCAGACTGCTGGCTGCAAACTGCACAGGGCTGAGGCTTGGGGCTGGGGTAGACGGGCGCTGGAAGGACGGATGTAGGCGTGCCAGACACTGAAGCTGCCATTGCCACTGGAGTCTTGTCGCTTGGTACCGGAGTTCCCTTTCCCTTGCGCTCCTCGCGCTCNTTCTCTCGTTGCAATTCCTTCTCCCGTTCCTTTTCCTTCTCCTTCTCCTTCTCCCTTTCCTTCTCCTTTTCCTTTTCCTTCTCTTTGGCGACACGCTCTTTCTCCTTCTCCTTCTCCTTTTCTTTCTCGCGCGCCTCCCGCTCCTTTTCACGCTGGAGCTCCTTCTCCTTCTTCTTGTTGGAGGCTGGAGCTGGAGTGGAATCTTGGCTCTTGTCGTCAACGCTGGTCTTGAGTTTCTTGCGAGGTGGCTGATCTGCGGGTACTGCTGGAGTGCTGTGCTTCTCTTTGTGTGATGCAACAGTAGCAGTCGATGCGGGAGGCTCGGGGCTCATGTGCTCCTTGGCGGCATTGATCTCCTTGATGAGCTCTTCGTCTTGTTTGCGTTTCCAAGCACGGCTACCAGACTGTGCGATCTTGCGAGCAATATCCTCCATATCCTCCCATTGTACGGCATAGCGACGCCACAACTCAGCACATCGGCGACAAAGTGCAATGACATGATTATTGTTCTTGTCCTTGGAAGCCTTGGTGTTCTCCGTAGATCCACCCGTTGGGGCCCGGCGCCACTGCCGCGACTTTTTAGTGTTGCAGAACTTGCAACAAAACACCCGCTTCTGCTTCATCGCCTTTTCCTCGTCGTAAGCAGAGTCATCAGCATCGTCGGCGATATCATCTTGAAGTTTGGCCGCATTCTTGGCCACGGCCTTGGCTTCCTTCTTAGCCTTACGACCAGCATAATTGCCCCAAATCTCCTTTCCACGGGCAGACTTTTTCCAGACGTAGTAAAAGCGAACCACGTCACCGTAGAAAGCCGTCTTCATCCACCGAGTAGTGAGACTGAGCTCTGACCCAAACTTCGAAATACCTTCCTCGAATTTCTTCAATTCTGCTGGCGAGAAATTAGGTTCCTTAAAGTCTTCCAAAGGGGTTTCCAGTGTCATTTTGCGGGCGGCCTTGGTGTCGAAACCTGAGACGAAAAGAGAATTGAGGGCGACGTCCATGAGATTGGTGGAGTGCTCAGGCACATTAACGTCCTTCCACAGATCCTGGGAGCTCTTCATGTACTTTGAAATCTCAGCTGAAGGAATGACAGTTTCTTCGGGCATTTTCCACAAAAGTGTAGCAGTACACCGGGGGTCATCGTTGTCGTAATCCTCTCCACGGACAGTGTACCCAGCAGGCTCATCCTGCAACCAAGCAGGTCGCTTTTCACGCTCGAGCTTCTTAGCCTCAAACGCAGCGAGTTGCTCTTTGGTGAGACGGGGCTCCTTGCGGCCAGGCTTCTTCAATTCCAATGGCTTTTCGTATTCGACGGGCCGGCCGGGATATGGGAGGACGGTGGCTTGATGACGGGGGCCAATGCGGGTGCTTGTGCGTGGGTATATTCTGTCGTCGAGGTCAAGAGCGTCCTCAACCTTGCAATGAGCACCCAGGTAACGGTATGGCCAGAGAGAAGCTTGCTGCTTCTGTTCCTGTGTGGGTTCTTGGCGAACATCATCGGAGTTCACAGATGCCTCACCCTCTCCGGGAGCAACTACCTCTTCCTCCTCTTCCACAAGCTCTTCATCGTCGACATCAGCAACACCAAAGACGGGAGTGTGTCTAGCATTGATCATCTTTTCATGGCGCCGGCTACACGGGGCGCAAGACCAACCGAACCCACGAGAGGGTTTTNAGCATCCTCAACCTTGCAATGAGCACCCAAGTAGCGGTATGGCCAGAGAGAAGCTTGTTGCTTCTGTTCCTGTGTGGGTTCTTGGCGAACATCATCAGAGTTCACAGATGCCTCGCCCTCTCCGGGAGCAACCACCTCTTCCTCCTCTTCCACAAGCTCTTCATCGTCGACATCAGCAACACCAAAGACGGGGGTGTGTCTAGCATTGATCATCTTTTCATGGCGCCGGCTACACGGGGCGCAAGACCAACCGAACCCACGAGAGGGTTTTTTGGTTACAGGCGGACTAACACAGTTCATGTGCCATGTTATCTTGCAGTCTGAGCAGTCGACCGAGTCATTGCTACAAGTGATGTGGTTAGCAACGTTATTCCTATCAGATTCCGTAGTAATTGTATAAGTGTCGACAGTGTTCAAGTGTTGCACCAACAATGCAAAACAAAGCCAAGCTCAGGCCCGACATGTGAACTCAACCACACGACAGGACCGGGATAACTGGAATGCAGGGGGGGCAACGGAAGCGCTCAGTGAGTGTTGGCCACTGTGCAGATCTGGCTGCAGGTCTGGCTGCAGGTGGAGACATGTCGTGGCAAGTAATTATGCATCTACTGCAATGAGATGCAGCAAAGGAAGAAATTCCTGCAGCACAGAAGCCTGCGGGCGCCAGCATTTGGAAGCAGGCCATCTTGGGGGAACCGAGATCTGGGGTGCGCTACGACAAGAGGAAACAGACAGGGCTTGTCGGCCAACATTCCAACAAAACTCCAGGTCACTTGACCAGCACATTAGCCAACACTTTAGAGGGGGGGCGTTGATTGACTGTAACCATTGTAGTTGTTNGTCGTCGTCGTCGTTGTCGTCGTCGTCGTCGTTGAATGAGGTTGTAAATGGTTGTCGGTAAACTGACAGCTGTCAAGCTGTCCAACGCCAGACCGGCAAGGGCTGGCAGAAAGTAACAATGCAAAGGCGGTCGACTCAGCTGACAGGGATGTCCAGATCGGGGGGAGAAAAATGACATAGGCCAAAATGGAAACCAAGAATGAGGGTTGTTGTTGCTTGGTTACAGCACTAGACAGGGAAGGAAGTGTGGACTAAAGAATCCCAAGCAGCGGTGGAAGGAAGGAAGCAGCCATGAAGCGGAGAAAAGGCGACGATTTCGGCAAGAGCGACTAACGACGTCCAATGACTGATGGCTGACGACAATGATGTATCTATGATAAAAGGGTAAAAGAACGGGGAGAAAAAAAAAAGAAACTTACCTAGCACAGTATCCGTGAC
>JSUI01005853.1:0-10064 GCA_000833645.1 Huntiella omanensis | reverse complement strand
TTACGTCCACAAGTGGACACCGGCAGCTTGTGTCGGTATCTCCGTGATCTTTGTCCACTCAGGGTTAGGTATCCTGAAGTAGAGAGTTTAATGGTGTTGCTCCGCCGATCTTTGACATTAATTCAAGAAGAAAACGCAAGAAGATTCATATGTCACCCGATCGTTGTACAAACCAGAATACCATCAAAACACGCTACTGACCCGAGTGGCCGTTGGGGTCACGTGATGTCACAACCCTGATGTGTGACTGAGATGGTGTTCTAACCCTACTATTGACCGCTGATTTTATGTGTAGGGGCTCTGCTCCGGCGGCTGATATTCACAGTGATCACGGCACTGAATGCGTATCCTGCAGTTCGATACATCATAATGCACTCAAATCTATTGAACTCGAACACCATCTCGAGATACATTTTACAAAACAACTAAACCCCAGTCCCGATAATAAACTTGACTGACAACAAAACACTCTATGTCACGCCACACCATATTCGGAGTTGTGAGTCGATGAAAATCCAAATCTTCAACATCCAACTTTACAAATTGAACCATAGCGAATGGGCCGTGTTGAAATCGCACAATCTCAAGTAAACGATGCGGCTTTTAGGGGACTGGATATGTCTTTCTTCGATCTAGGATGGCGGCTGATATGCCGTCGCTTGTTTCAACAGGAGCACTGTTTGGAGGGTGGCATGGGGGATTGGCTTCCTTTTGCCCAAAAAGGGCAGATGAAGAGTTGTCGAGGTACTTGTAGAACTTAAGATTGGGAATACGGCAATCCAGAGGCAAACTAGAAAAGAATGAAAACTACGGCAGATGGTTAGACATTGTGAGCAATGGGATCAATAATGCAGAGTTGAAATCTCTCGCCACAAAGCTGGCCCTCGAGTTCAAGATGAAGGGTAAAACAAATGGCCCCATGTACAGGCCAACCATTCATACGAGTTTGCTGCACGACACCACTGCTTTGACTTGAAAGCACGTGACGCTTGCGAGTGAGTTGTTGAGACTGGGCCAAGCTAAACAAGGCAGAGATGATATGAGCCCGATTATAGGGTGTTATCGCATAGGTATGGCAGTGCGTCTCCAAAAGTCCCTCTGCTGGCCATTTGCACCCCAATCGACCCACCATTCAGCGCCCGAAACATGGAAACAATGACAGAACCCTCACGCTAATTCTCGATGGGTTCAAAAAGCTCTTCTCGTAGGAGGCGCACTTGTTGCCTGATATGGCCCATGGCAGCATCGTCAGCGAATCGGGAGAATGAAGCCAAGATTAAAATCATGGTGAGAAAAATGGCGCAAAGTGGCGGCGGTAATGAACTCCTTTACATGATAAAAAGCTTCGGCACTTGGTTTTATGAAGTGTGTGGGGCAAAGAAAGGCAGTGTCGTCGTTGTTCTCTCTACCACTGAAGAATGAAGAATAACAGTAACAGAGGAGCAGAAGGTTGGAAAGCTGACTAATATACAGGAAAATACCAGAACATTAGCAGCCGTAGTCAACAGGCAGAGATCTGCATAGGTAGATTTTGATTCCATTATCAAAACTCTGGGTTATTTGTCTGTTCTCTATTTCCTTGGACGTCGGAAGCGTCCGGGGTTGTTACCTAAAACGGCACTACCGTCGTCAGCGTAAACCCCGGCAGATGTCATGATTTCTTTTTGTACTACCACGACACGTGACCTTCACACTACATCTCCTGGGAATAGTCGCGGAATACTAGATACTAACCAAGTATATTTGTTAAGGCACGAAAACCTGTGAAATTAACGGAATATCATACTGGTTTTCATGTTTTTAAGTTTGCCACAAGGCGATATCTAGGGTTGTCACTGAAATAGGGTTATACATTGTCTGGCGTGTCCGATCCTAGGATATGTCGGTGGGCGCTTCAAGTGACTATACCGCTATGGTACCGGTTATGCATTGTGTTTAGACAAATCACATATTAAATATAGGCTATGTGTGTGTCGNCCAAGATTAAAATCACGGTGAGAAAAATGGTGCAAAGTGGCGGCTGTAATGGACTTCTTTACATGGTAAAAAGCTTCGGCACTTTGTTTTATGAAATGTGTGGGGAAACGAACGGCAGTGTCGTCGTTGTTCCCTCTAGCGCTGAAGAATGAAGAAGAAAAGTAACAGAGGAGCAGGAAGTTGGAAAGCTGACTAATATACAGGAAAATACCAAAACATTAGTAGAGCTGGTCAACAGGCAGAAACATACATAGGAAGATTTCCATTCCATTATTAATATTCTGGGTTGTTTGTCTGTCCTCTATTTCCTTGGACGTCGGAAGCGTCCGGGATTGTTACCTAAAACGGCACTACAGTCGCCAGTGTAAACCCCGGCATATGTCATGATTTCTTTTTGTGCTACCGTGGCACGTGATCTTCACACTACATTCCCTGGGAATATTCGCGGAATACTAGATACTAACCAAGTATATTTGTTAAGGCACAAAAACCTGTGAAATGGACGGAATATCATTCTGGTGCTCATGTTTTGAAGTTTGCCACAAGGTGATATCTAGGGTTGCCGTGGAAATAGGGTTATCAAATGTCTGGCGCTTCCGATCCTGGGATATGTCGGTGGGTGCCTCAAGTGACTATACCGCTACGGTACCGGTTATGCATTGTGTTTAGACAAATCATATATGAAATATAGGCCATGTGTGTGTCGACGTAGCAGATCCATCTTCGTTTGTGATATCGTTCTGGGATGACATGACCGTTTCAAATGCGACATACCTGAAAATGGCATATATAACCGCACCGCCCCATCCTTTTGCACTGGGCGTGGCATACGATCACATACATACCTTGCAAGAAGTAATTGCTGAGGGCACTTAGTATTAGAATCTCTCAGGACACTGATGTCCGGCGCAATAGTGTAACAAAAACCGACAGAACGTACACAAATTTGATAACCTGCCAACTTAATTAAATGAGGAAGGCACCAACGTAGTGACTGGTACANGGTACCGGTTATGCATTGTGTTTAGACAAATCACATATTAAATATAGGCTATGTGTGTGTCGAGGTAGCAGATACATGATCATGTGTGATATCTCTCTGGGATGACATGACCGTTTTCAATGCGACATACTTGAACATTGCCTACATGACCGCCCCACCCTTGTGCACTTGGCGCGGCATACGGTCAAATACATGACTCGCAAGGAGTAATTGCTGAGGGCACTTAATACTAGAATCTCTCAGGACACTGATGTCCGGCGCAATAGTGTAACAAAACCCGACAGAGCGTACACAAATTTGATAACCTGCCAACTTGTTTAAATGAGGAAGGCACCAACGTAGTGACTGGTACAGATTTGGAAGTAATGTTTACCATTTACCCACTCAACGCAGCCTTGTCACTACATCACATTCTCTTCTTTTCTTCTCTCATTTTCAGCGAAACAAACATTACTCTCATATTTCCATCTGGTTTTTGCCATCAAACGTTTGCTTTTACTTCCCGTGAGTGCTGGATCGAGGTAATTATGAGGATGCAGGATACTAATAGATAGACTTTAGTCATTATCGCCGTTTCTCGCGATGAGTTTGGCACAGATTCAGCGTTGCCCTTGTAGCGATGCCGATTGCCCCGCCGATGAGTTGAGTGACTCTGAATCGGTCTCCTATTATACCCGCCTCAGCAACCGCAACTTCAGTCCTCGCCGCCCACTACCCCGGGAACCTCGTGCTAACAGTGCTATACGTGGTAACTGGCGTTCTTACCACTCACGCTTTGGCCGCCCGAACCGCGGGGCTTTCCACATTTGCCACTCCCGTCACAGCCGTGAATGGCTTCCCGCCCGTCCTCTGTCTAATCGACCCCATGCCCAATACGATACCCAGCATCATTCAAATCGGCGCCTGGGCTCCCGCCCCTCTGAGAACCGCGATCACGCGGGCGACACTGGGGGACCAGGAGCCGTAGGCCGTCGCGACGACGTGATTGCGACGTCCGTGCGTTCTGGTACACCCTTTACTCTCGGGTCAAATCATGCGCGTTGGGACTTTATAGCCCGTCTTGCCCTACCGCCTAGCCGGCATCAAAACCCCAACGTCGGAGCGTCATCTGAGGGCACCACCAGTGGCCACAGAAATCGCAACAATAGAGGTCTTGTCCTTCCGGTGTTTTCACACTCATCCAGAGTTGGTTTTGTCCGTGTTGGCGGTAATGATCAAGCTGGCGTTGACCGTCAGAGCCGCCAGAATAATAATGGCAGCAATCATTAGTTTGACTTAAAATGGCTGCCACTGCAATATACCCGGGATCTTGCCTTTGACCAGGCTTCCTACAGTTCATCGAAGCAGACTGAGGACTGATTTTTTTCAGTTGTGAACCGGACGCAATGAATCCCCAACGTGAGGGCATCGAGTGGGTAGCTGCTGGAGGGAGTTGGATGAAATCTGTTGTGTCAAGTTTGCTGCTCGGGGCTCCAATGCAGTTCCCGGTTATATGTGGTTAGTTGGCTGTGGGTGTGTCACCTTGTTAGAGACTGGCCATGAGGAGGTATCTAAGCTTCACTAATATTTTATCCATTCAATCTTTCAGAGGCGCACCAGCGAAACACTCTAATTGCTTTATGTACGCCGCATGAATACTAAAATATTTTGACGAGGTGCACCTGCAATACAGTTGGTAGAATTCTTGACGGTAAGCCTCGTTGATAATCAATCATGTGAGGCTAGAATGCACGTTGACATGTTTTCACCTGATTGTTTGCGTTGTTAGAATTAAACACTGACACCGAACTTGTACTCAACATGGGAAAAGAAAGCCACGATTTAAGTCGAGTTCTCGACCGGCACAAATTCCCTTGACTTTGGGTACTGCAAAGTCAATAAGTGGTCCGACATGACGACCAAACAAGTGCAATACTTAACCCGAAGAGGGAATTCAAGTGCATCTGAATTTGACGGGTTATGGCGAGNTTTTATCCATTCAATCTTTCAGAGGCGCACCAGCGAAACAGTCTAATTGCTTTATGTACGCCGCATGAATACTAAAATATTTTGACGAGGTGCACCTGCAATACAGTTGGTAGAATTCTTGACGGTAAGCCTCGTTGATAATCAATCATGTGAGGCTAGAATGCACGTTGACATGTTTTCACCTGATTGTTTGCGTTGTTAGAGTTAAACACTGACACCGAACTTGTACCCAAGATGGGAAAAGAAAGCCACGATTTAAGTCGAGTTCATGACCGGCACAACTTCCCTTGACTTTGGGTACTGCAAAGTCAATAAGTGGTCCGACGTGACGGCCGAACCAGTGCAATACTTAACCCGAAGAGGGAATTCAAGTGCATCTGAATTTGACGGGTTATGGCGAGACTACTTTCCCTATAAACATGGAAAAATACCTCCCATAGCGGCCCTTTGTATGACAGCAGCTCTGTGTGATTCCCATTGCGACTTGCAACTGAGAAAACCGAAGCCTCAACTCCATAGCCATGGAAATACGGTTCTGGCATCTTCCAGTCTACTCAGTGGCTTGGTGAAACTGTAGCGTAACCAATGTTTGGTACAATGATATCATTTCTGGAGCACGTCGTATGGAATACTTTTTACTTTGCTGGCGCTTGTCACCACTCATGCTTTGGTTTTGGATNGTCGAGTTCATGACCGGCACAACTTCCCTTGACTTTGGGTACTGCAAAGTCAATAAGTGGTCCGACGTGACGGCCGAACCAGTGCAATACTTAACCCGAAGAGGGAATTCAAGTGCATCTGAATTTGACGGGTTATGGCGAGACTACTTTCCCTATAAACATGGAAAAATACCTCCCATAGCGGCCCTTTGTATGACAGCAGCTCTGTGTGATTCCCATTGCGACTTGCAACTGAGAAGACCGAAACCTCAACTCTATAGCCATGTAATTATGGTTCTGGCATCTTCCAGTCTACCCAGTGGCTTGATGAAACCGTAGCGGAACCAATGTGGGGTAGAATGATATTATTTCTGACGCGCTACGCACAGGGTAGTTTTTACTTTACTGGCGCCTGTCCTTAGTCATGTTTTAGCTTTGGATGACAAGCTTCTCCTGATAAATTCTTTGTTTTCAGTGAATGGTACAAGAGCTGTCGCCTCGAAGTTCATTGCAATACAAGTGACATGCATGTAGTATCGGACAGCGCTTAGAAGTGAGTGAGGTCCATTTAGAAGGCCGCAGCGAGGTAGGGAGTTCCAGTGCTGAACTCATAGACTAGCAGCATAGTTTTAAGAGAACCCCCAAAAGGATCATCTAGCAGTTTCTTTGATATGTTATTGACGACCACTATTACATCGTCCTAGGTTTCACTCTAAATTATTTTCATCCTGTTAATACAATTATCTTGTTGGCAAACGATCAGAACGCGCGAACCAAATCGTATCCTAGGGGAGGACATGAGACCATTTGAGATACATTTGAGATTAAACATCACATTTTGACGACCACCGTAAGAGTTCCTAAGACACTGGGCTATATCGCCCGCTAGACGCCGATTACCCGGNCTGGAGCACGTCGTATGGAATACTTTTTACTTTGCTGGCGCTTGTCACCACTCATGCTTTGGTTTTGGATGACCAGCTTCTCTTAATAGAGTCTCTGTTTGGAGTAAATGATGTGAAAGCTCTCTCCTCAAAGTTCATTGTAATACAAGTGATATGCATGTAGTATCAGACAGCGCCTAGAAGCGAGTGAGGTCCGTTTAGAAGGCCGCAGCGAGTTAGGGAGTTCCAGTCCTGGACTCATAGACTAGCGGCATAGTTATAAGAGAATCTCCAAAAGAGTCATGTCGCAGTTTCTTTGATACGTTATGGACCGTCACTATTACATCCTCCAAGGATTGACTATGATGTATTTTCATCCCGTTGGCACTATTTCCTTCTTGGCAAACAGCCAGAAAGCGCGAACTAAACGATGTATCAGCGGAATGCATGAGACCATTTGAGGTACATTTGAGATTAAACATCACATTTTGACGACCACCGTAAGAGTTCCTAAAACACTGGACTATATTGCCCGCTAGACGCTGATTACCCGGGTTGGCGGTCCACTGAAACATTATATGGGAGTTCTGTTCAGCGAGAATCAGTTCTATGTTGGCTTGAGCGACTGAGCAACAGTAGGATCGGGAGTCTCAGTATAGTATTGTCGATAGGAGAGAAGTGCACATGAATATCTTCAAGTGTCCCTTTGGACTTTTTCGTCCAGCGATCAGATGTGTTCGCCCTAGACAGAGATGAGTCACCATGGTTCTGGACCTCCACGGCGACAATCCGAGTGACAGGAGATATACTTTCATCCTATGGTAGAATAGTCTAGTACCACTGTCACATCAAGATGTACAATTCCGAATTCAGAAATTCAAAGTAAATATCCTACGCCTCTAACGTCTTGACGAGAACCTCCAGAAGCAGAATTGTACTAACGCACATAAAAGGCACTTTGACATATTATTTCCGATCATTAGAACTCCCACCGTTAGATACCACTTTCATCGCTCTCTGCGCTTTTCAAGAACAAATCAATTTTTCAGTCAATAATCCATCGTTCTGGTTACCGAGCCCTCTCGTCGTCTACAATGTCATGGCACACCCCCTTTGAGGTTATCCATGCCGTTCCCCCAAACTGGCCCGGCCTTCCAAACCCGCAAAATCCAAAGCAGAAACCCAAGTTTAGTCCCGAAGCACCCGGTAAAGGGGTGGAATATGTCGTCGACTTGTCTTTCCACACACCCACCGGNGACAGATATCCCTCGGAGCCAGCCAACAAGGATGAACTCATTAGGCTGTATAATGTTGTTAGGACCATGTACCATCGGTTGACGGAAACCTCCACCATCCCCAGAGACCCGGCTACACTTTCTTTTACTGAATTTGAGCCTGACTATTATCCTAACATTGAACATCCGTTCACGGATGCATACCTCTGTCCAGTTATTCTCGCGGCTAAGATGCCCACAATCTATTACATCGGGCTCGAAAAGGACGGGACTATCAAAGGTGTCTCCCAGGAGATTTTGAATTACAACATCCTTATTCTTTCATGGGCGGCCTCTACACTAGGCTGCGCCCTGTCTGCCCACTTCACCTGGAGAATTCCGATAAGCCCGACTGCCCACCCTTCAGAGCCCCCTCTCTGGGTATGTGAGCTTAAGGTCTTTCCTGAGTGCAACGGGATGGGTACTGGATATCTGCCGTCTCCACCGCATATGAGAGTTGTTCTTGCCGGACTGAATCAAGGCGGAAAGTCAACTGTCGGAAATGCATTGACACGTTCCGCGGTATCTGCCGATTGGAATGCGGCGGGAGCTCACGTGATTGAGCCAAAGGCAGACTTCAGAAATATCGGGTTCAAGCAATCGCAGGTTGGCTATGTTGAAGGGCACTATTTCAACTCTACCAACTCAAGCTACCACTACAAATATCGTGACCTTGAGCATCTTATAGGCCCAAATGGACGACTCGCTGTGATCACAGATATTGGCCATGTACCGACCACAAGACAGGTGCTGCAACAAGTCCTGGGATGGCAATCTCATGTTATACTTTTCTGCCTGATGAAAAACAGCAACATCCGTGAGGCTACCCACCAGCTGGATGCCCTTTTGAGCACCAGATTGCCAATTGCCATTGTTGTTTCCAACACTGCTAAGTCAGACAGGGAAGATGGATTCAAAAGAATTGCCCGGATATTAGCGGCGAAATATCAAACCAAGTTGGGATTCATAAAGCCCACCGGTAAAGAAGGCACAACGCTCCCATTGTATGAACACGAGGCTCTGCAATGGAACCAGACTACCAGATGGATGGACCGGCAGATTTCCATCGCCTTCAAGAGATGCCCCGACTTCATTCCGTATTTTGAGGTAGACAAGGACACTGGAGTTGGATATCCCTTGATCCACTCGTTTCTCTCCAAGCTCCCCCTACATAAGCAGAATTGGACGGAAAAGGACGTTGTGTTTGCCATCGACTACTCCAGAGTCATACCGTTGCAAGATGGATCGCATGTACTCCAGATGAGAGGGTACTTGGTGGCCGGGTCAATTAGGGAGCCTGGAGAGGAGTATTTACTGGGACCGCTGGAGAGGAAGGCTGTTGATGATCAAGTTGTAGGTCCTGAGAATGATTTTGCTATCGGAACTGAAGTTGCCTTTCAAGGCGAGGCTGTTGAAGGGGATATGATTCTTGGGCAAGATCGGGTTGGAGCAGAAGAAATCATCACTGCAGACATGGAGCTAGACCAGCAGTATGACGTCGACGGCGAGACGGAGATTGAGGGCGATATTGAGGTTCATGATACCGATAAAGTCAAGACAAACGGGTTTACTTCGGTTGATGGAAAGGTCTGCACCAAACAGGAGAGTTCTGATGAAGAGGACATGGCCGCATCAACAGAGAATAAAGCCTTCTCCACATCTCGCAACGAGACCCTCGATACCGCTGACCGACGCGCCACCGCTGATTCTACCGAAAACCTTTCCCGTTGGGCCCAAGTCGCCATAATCGANTACTCCAGAGTCATACCGTTGCAAGATGGATCGCATGTACTCCAGATGAGAGGGTACTTGGTGGCCGGGTCAATTAGGGAGCCTGGAGAGGAGTATTTACTTGGACCGCTGGAGAGGAAAGCAGTGGATAATCACGTTGTGGGTCCTAAGAATGATTTTGCTGTCGGAAGTGAAGTTGCCTTTCACGATGAGGCTGTTGAAGAAGATATGATTCTTGGGCAAGATCGGATTGGAGCAGACGGCGTTATCACTGCAGACATGGAGCTAGACCAGCAGTATGACGTCGACGGCGAGACGGAGATTGAGGGGGATATCGAGGTTCAGGATACCGAAAAAGTCAAGACAAACGGGCTTACTTCGGTTGATGGAAAGGTCTGCACCAAAGAGGAGAGCTATGATGAAGAGGACATGGCCGCATCAAAAGAGAATAAAGCCTTCTCCACATTTTGCAACGAGACCCTCGATACCGCTGACCGACGCGCCACCGCTAATTCTACCGAAAACCTTTCCCGTTGGGCCCAAGTCGCCATAATCGACCTACACTTCC
>JSUI01005852.1:0-10019 GCA_000833645.1 Huntiella omanensis | reverse complement strand
GAGACTTGCTGTTGCTGTAGTCTGTGACTGTCTCAGCAAGCTTGGTGGTGACATAGAGATGAGGATAATCGTCCTTCATTTTTGGCAGTGATGTTTTTGATTCTTGTAGTATGAGTTGTTTGATGAACATAAAGCACAAAGAGAAGATGAAAACATCAGGGTAGGCTGGACAGCATATTAATAGGAAATGGTAACCTCATTATCACTACCAATTTGGAAAGAACCCCCGAGAAACGTAGCTGAAAGTTCTTGTGTGGCGCCTGCCTTGAGCTACGACATATACACGATTCCGTTCAAAACGTGGAGAAGGTGCTTACATTCTCGATAAACAAATAGACAAAAATACGATTAAAGTTGTTCTCGATTTTTATGTCCATCAATTGAAACATGATTTGTGTGTCAAGTATTGCCGCAAGTTTGTGTAGTTACAATATCATATAACGTCGTACAAAGCCGCAATCCTCCATTCAAAGGACCGGGTAGTGTTACTAGACATGTGTGCATACATGACTAGGCAAACTGTATTTTGGGGCTGTTGGTCTGCCCTATAAAGTACATAGCTTTCCAATAGTTTCATGCAGAACTGGAAACCCCGATTCAGGTGGATGTACAATGTCTGCACCAATCTGTGGTCCAACAGATCCAGCACCCAGTTAGACACCATGGAGTAATGGAGCTGAACCTACGGGTAATACTGCAAGAACAAATCACTACATACCGGCATACCCCTCTTGTAACAGACCAAGTCATGGTCATTGCTCTCATTGGACTGAAAATGTGTGTGACCGAACCTTGACTAAGCGTCCGGAAGCCTTTAATGGTACATATGTTCATGCATTTGGAGTGACGTTGTTGTTTACATGAACGTTTCAACTATGATTCTCCGAGAATTCAGGTGGTACAAAACGTAGCATCTCACTTCACTGGACCCGATTGCCAAGTCTGAATTCAGATAGACGAGGTTGGGTGGTTGGATGTATCGACATTTACCTGAAGCGGGGCTGACGAGGCTTTGTTGGCGGTCTTTACCAATCTGTGTATCTACATAGATATCGGTCTATTAGTTTTTGTTGAAACACCCACGGTAGTTTACCTCTCCAAGGTGCTAAAACTACCGAATACGTAGAACGATAACCGAGATATAGACTGAGAGGTGTTAAGCTGTATACTCCTCTAGATCGTGATTCGGATTCTGACTGAGCAAGCTTTCTCTGAGGTTGGTGGGGATTGAGGCCCACGACAGGGGTATTTGGCCTCATTCTATGTATGTGTACTTCTGTTGTTGGGTCTGTCCAACGATTATGAAGTCGGACTAGAAGCATACAGCATTAACAAGTATATATGTACATATGTATGTACACACATACATGCATACATGCATACATAGCTGGAGCGAACTTTTTGGACTTTCTTAGCTGCGACGGTTACATTTTGTGACAACAGTGACTGCCCCGCCATTAAGCCCTGCAAATGGATAAAGATCTGACTACCTGCAGTCGATAAGTATGCAATGTTTGTCATTCAAGCGGTTAGTCGGGTTACCAGCCTAGGATTCGCGGTGGTGGTTATTTGCGCTTTTAGTACATGGAGCCCAACTTTCATGCATACATGTAACCCACTGTATGATGCCTCAAGGGTTCCCTGAAAAGACGACCGATCCCATAGCGACATAATACAACGACATCCACAGAAGCTCCGAGGCTGGACACTCCTTCCTGCTTACCACCGACCCCTCTGTTAGTGGACTGTAGGGCCGTTCCAGGAAGATTGGCTTGCAGGTTGTAAGTGGGCTTCATTGCATATTGAAACAATACATCGTACCATGAAGACCTCGGCAGACTTCGTCTCTTCATAAGCATCGTTACGAAAACATCTTGCCCCTCTCGCCTTCATGATTCCATTCAGAGCCCAACCTCAACCATAGTCTTCATACAAACCTGTTCTAACTTGGACCTTCGGAGTTGACTGACCCCACCTCCTTGAGGCCTCGCCGCCACGTATGGATGCCATCCTTGTCCTG
Source organism: Huntiella omanensis (assembly GCA_000833645.1). Classification (NCBI taxonomy): domain Eukaryota; kingdom Fungi; phylum Ascomycota; class Sordariomycetes; order Microascales; family Ceratocystidaceae; genus Huntiella; species Huntiella omanensis. Next base: position 7,999 of record JSUI01005852.1, on the reverse strand, counting down.
GCCATGTAGGTTTATACAACGCTGTCGGTGATATCACTGTGAACGAATGTGAATGTATGTGTGTACACACGATGTGTATGCAAAACAACACATCCCCAGCTAGCCATGATGGTACTCGCCTTGCATTGTTGAGGGCGAGAAGTCCTGGCTGATCGATACGACACTGGTACCGTTTGCATGATGGGCCAGAAATGCAAAAAGACACCTCATTTTTGGTAGTGCTTGGTAGCTTATTAGCCTCTTGGATTTTACTTGTCAAGAAATGCATTCCCTTTCCATGTTGATATCCACCTTCGTTTCCCGTGTTGCAAAGCCCCTCTTGTAATAGACCAACACGAGCTCAGTACTGTGGGTTTTGATATTTCTGTATTTGAGCTTTCTCTCTTCTTCTCGTATTATACCTTTTGTCCATATCTCACTTGCATTTTGTTTCTCCACGGCACCGGGTGTTCACACCATCTTTTGGGCAAACAGCCTGGATATCTTAACAGCCGGGTTATACATTTCNCGTTCCAGGAAGATTGGCTTGCAGGTTGTAAGTGGGCTTCATTGCATATTGAAACAATACATCGTACCATGAAGACCTCGGCAAACTTCGTCTCTTCATAAGCATCGTTACGAAAATATCTTGCCCCTCTCGCCTTCATGATTCTATTCAGAGCCCAACCTCAACCATAGTCTTCATACAAACCTGTTCTAACTTGGACCTTCGGAGTTGACTGACCCCACCTCCTTGAGGCCTCGCCGCCACGTATGGANCATTCCCTTTCCATGTTGATATCCACCTTCGTTTCCCGTGTTGCAAAGCCCCTATTGTAGTAGACCAACACGAGCTCAGTACTGTGGGTTTTGATATTTCTGTATCTGAGCTTTCTCTCTTCTTCTCGTATTATATCTTTTGTCTATATTTCACTTGCATTTTGTTTCTCCGCGGCACCGGGTGTTCACACCATCTTTTGGGCAAACAGCCTGGATATCNTCCAGGTCTCATCACTAGCCCCTATATATGTGGTCTTTGCCGAAACGGGCTGGCATAATAAGACCAAATGGAAAGAAATGTTCTTACTAGACTCCGGAGTTGGTCTTCGGTCAAGTCGTCTTCTGGTGTTATAGATCCCGAGCCATCTGAACGGCGGGATGTTGCGGACTCAAGTGACGGCGCTATTACCAGCTCACGACCGAATATCTTGGCACCTCCAAGTCTCGGTGTTGCTCGCCATCCCCATGGTAACAGCATCATTGACGCACTTGAAAGAGTTTACAGTCGATCTCCGCCTTCCTCGTCCTCTCAACTGCATGTGCCACTACAATATACACAATCGCCATCACAACATTCGACTTTGCAACAACAACCACACCATGAGTCAGATGAGCAGGACTANTTACCAGCTCACGACCGAATATCTTGGCACCTCCAAGTCTCGGTGTTGCTCGCCATCCCCATGGTAACAGCATCATTGACGCACTTGAAAGAGTTTACAGTCGATCTCCGCCTTCCTCGTCCTCTCACCTACATGTGCCACTACAATATACACAATCGCCATCACAACATTCGACTTTGCAGCAACAACCACACCATGAGTCAGATGAGCAGGACTATTTTAGTAGTAAACACCGGCGTCTAACTTCAACCACGGCACATCTCCACCCACAAATGCTCCATGCCGGAGCTGTCGCTTCCTGGTTACCGCCGAGTGAAACACCACAAATGCAACAGTTGCCTGCATTACGACTCTACCTTTCTGATTCCAATGGGGCCTCTAGGCCTGACCAGCAAAGTTGTCAGACAAGTGGAAATCTTGCTCTGGATTCGTCGTGGAGTCCAGACTCCATATCCACCCTCCATGAAGCACCCCTGCCCTCGCTTTCTGCCTTACGCCAGTCACCGTTGCACTCGCCACCCATTGATGCGTCTGATACGCAGATTTCGATGAGCGGAGTGACAATGTCCGCAGCTACCAGTGTTCTATCCCCTCGGGCACCAGAAGCAGTTGACAATATGCAAGCGAGTCACGGGTCCAGAGCGTCGGAAAGCGGGGTTCGAGTCAGTACCACACCTGAAAACCATGGTATTGGTCACCCACACCATCAGGCTATCTGGAACCATGACAGCGATCCTAGTCAGGCTCTTGCCAACAATAGCACATTGTTTGATGTGACACATCCAGAACAAGCTTCCTCCCATGCTGTTTATATTAGCCATCAAGCACCACAATTCAACCGGCCGTTCTGTCTCCAGCAACCACCTCCGCCACGCCGTCCCTCGTCATCGAGGTCTTCTTCCCCTGCAGCCTCTGTTCAGTCTACAGCACCAACAACTAGCCCACGCACTGGTATCATGAGTGAGACAAAGACCAATCCATCAGACATCAGTGCATCTCGGATTCCGAGTCTGGAGCTTGACTCTAGTAATGCTTCGGCCGAATCAAGATCTGCTGACCAGGCCGACAACCATCTGCTACAGCAAACTCCATCTTCCGAAGCAACTACACGGCACAGCACCCAGGAGCCCAGCACCATGTCAGTATGTGACCAGTCAAATACTGCAAATGGTCAAGAATTTGAGTCCTTTCAAAAGAGTCCAGAACAGGCTCATGTGCCAACAATTACAGTCAATCCAAGTGACTCCGAGGCCCATGCACTAGAAGTTAGCAACAACACAAACACGGGTGGTGAGAAAGTTCCACCTGAAAATTAGTAAGTCCTATTGACGATTAGTTTGGCATCATATACATATACATATACATATTCAACGACAACACTCCATACCTGCTAGTTGCAACATGGCACGTTTTCCTTTCATTGAAAGCAACAGTATNTACACGGCACAGCACCCAGGAGCCCAGCACCATGTCAGTATGTGACCAGTCAAATACTGCAAATGGTCAAGAATTTGAGTCCTTTCAAAAGAGTCCAGAACAGGCTCATGTGCCAACAATTACAGTCGATCCAAGTGACTCCGAGGCCCATGCACTAGAAGTTAGCAACAACACAAACACGGGTGGTGAGAAAGTTCCACCTGAAAGTTAGTAAGTCCTATTGACGATTAGTTTGGCATCATATACATATGCATATTCAACGACAACACTCCATACCTGCTAGTTGCAATATGGCACGTTTTCCTTTCATTGAAAGCAACAGTATTGAGAACCAGCCGTCCTGTACTTTCGGGGCTATAAATGCAGTCCCTTGTCGTCGTGCACATGCAAGGCATAGTACACATACAGAGGCAAGTTCTCCCTTCCTGGACAACACAAGAAATAACGAGGAATTTTGGTGTTACCCACCTTAGTGGCTATTTTCTCTATTTTTCTAACGACTATTGCTTGACAACACTGCGACGGACGATTAGTGATCTCAACCAAATATACAGCCGCTTAGATTATATATCAGCGGTAAATTCCGATGTCTTCGTTCTTATATGCATGAGACAAGTTCATTGAAGTGGCTGCAACTCCCCAAGTTTGGGATATAACTGAATTTAGTGATACAGTGGTATATTCTACTATGTGCCGACTTTGTTCTAGATAAATACGTGCGTCTTGGGTTTTATTGCCCATTCAAGACCATCTTCTACAAAGTGCGAGGTACTGGGCGGTAGCAATATTGCTTTTTCTTGTCCAACAATACAGAAGCTCCCTGTCCCTGTTTAGGGCAGTCCTCCTGGTCCTCCTACGGGTCAGCAATAACACATCGCCGCGTAAAACGCCCATTTTTTGTGCTATTGGCAAGCGTCAAAATCCCATGAAGTATTTCAGCGGACCACAACCACTCCTTTGTCTCCCAAAATCACTTCAATGTGCACGATGCCAATAACACAATGGTGATATAGCAGTACTGCAAACTAGCTGCAAACTCACTGCATGCCTGCACCAGGCTCGACGCATTGTCTGGGCTTCCTTGGGTGTGGTCTAGACCGCATCCACTGCATTCCTCACATGTCCGTATTGTGTTGTGCCTTTAGGTCTGTTCTGTTACTGTAGGTGCGGCTATCGTCGTGACAGACGTGAGCTTTTCCAAAGGTCGAAAATACGTGCTGTGCTGTGTGTTGTCTGTTCCTCTACGCATGCATAGCATCCAAACGCCATCACATCATTGGCCAATGGCCAGGATTCTCTAGGGCCAGTCCACTTTTGGTGGGCTTTATGAGACTTGCATAGTGCTGTCCCCATTGCGGATAATCCCATTGCCACCTTGACGACGGACCGCATTCGCTCCATTTAAGCGTCAAAGCTCGTTCACATGAGCTTTACACCTTTATCGCTGACGTCTTTTTTGGCGAAAATTGTCGTTTTCTTTTCTGCGATCCATTGTGTACTGACGGTAGCTTTTTCTTCACTTGCTTCAGTGCCTCATCATCACTATCCCAGCTGCCACAAGACACCGCCTCAGCGACCGCAATCGCTGCCGTTATTCCTAATCCATCTGCTGCAGCTCCTTCTAGCATTGCGCCAGCCAGCCCCACCAACCCCTCGCTCGTTGGCAACCACCCGATTGAGATAACGCTTAACGTGGAAACTATATCCAGAGCTCCTCCAAACTATAGAGAGCCTGCGGTTGAAGACCACACGTCATCGTTACCATTACACCTGTTGCCGTCATTATCTTCGACTTCTGTTAACAGTCACCCTCAGTATATTGAAATTGCACCCTCTAAAGGTTGTGCCGCCGATCTATCGCCTCTTACTCCCACCGTTAGGATCCACTGTCCTTCGTCGACCAAGTCCCATACGTCACGCACAGAAAACCCGCCCTCCTCCAAAAATCCGACTCGCACGGGTTCTCCCGGTCACAGTACACGCTACACTACTGTCCTCGAACCATACGCACCTTTCAATCACGAGGTCACATCCTCCCATTTGCTACATACGTCACTCGACCACCGTAGACGTCGTTATTTCACGTCTCCGCAGCCCTTCCAGCCTGCATCTACCCATCGTCCCTTTCGCCGCCGCCACTCGCATTCGGCAGTACTCGCCAAATACCTCAAAGCCGAAGATTTCGGTTACGAGTCTGATCGCGACGAGGAAACACCCCACAACACAGTTGTCCCTTGTGCCGTCACGGCCGAACAGTCTGCCGGTGATACGGCGCCAGGATCTCGTCCCGTACAGCGCGAGTGTTGCCAACCAGACACCAACATGCCCCATCCATCAACCCGTAGAGTCTGGGTCAGACGACCCAATACTTCGGCTACACAAGTTGCTATTAATGATGACGACCTGGTGGATACTGCCCGCGATTCTATATTGTTCAAGTTTGCCAATTCTTTGGGGCGCAAGTTTGACTCGGCTGAAATCACTTTACATCTCATTGATCGTCAAACCAACAAGGTCCGGCCCCTTGAGCCAGATGAGATTCTTTGGGACGTGGTCCACCAGGCCTATCCAGACGGCCAATCTCTTGCCGATGCTCTCATCATCTACGAACCACATATGAGCACATATTCACAAACCCCCCGCCGCCCTGGGCAAAAGTCATCTCCATTTCACGTAGAGCGCCCAGACGAAAATTCAGACACCTACTTTCCTGCGCCAGTTATGATGCCTTCACCTCGCCATCCCGGGACTGCAAGTATCTCATCACCGGGTTCGAAGCTCCGTGACACCCAAAAATGGCAAAAGATACGCTCAGGTGATAGGGATAATAGGGTGAATCGAGTGGTCTCACCGCCAAGCAACCGGCAATCGCCACAACCTAATAAGCCAATCACTAATCCCACGCGGCCTTGTGAGTACCATCCCTACACCTAAACCCGTACAATAATCACCTATATCATATATTAACCTCAGTGGAGACCAATAGCCAACAGCAATACAGACCCATTAAGCCAACCGCCGCCAACCGATTCCAAATCTGCTGTTTCCTTGTCCCCTCCATCAAGGCCAAATGGTAAGCAGCCATCCAACAGCAACCCTGCGCCTCCAGCCCCAGAGCCGAAGCTGAAGCCTGGCCAATTCCCACCATTGAACCCGGCTATGGCCGGAGCTGTTCCACCTATCAAGGTCCTCGTCGTAGAAGACAACTCGGTAAACCTTAAGCTTCTCCATACTTTCCTTGCCAGACTCAAAATTCGACGAGAGACTGCTGTTAATGGCCGGGCTGCTATTGAAAAATGGAGAGAAGGCGGGTTTCATCTCATTCTCATGGATATTCAACTTCCTGTGATGGACGGCCTCGAGGCTACCAGGGAGATCCGTCGTCTGGAGCGGGTTAACAGAATTGCTCAGCCGCTCACGTCAACATCAGGAGACGACATAATTGAGGAGCCTAGCGAGGAAGATCGTCTTAAATCGCCAGACGCGCACAAAGGTCAAGTTATCATTGTGGCTTTGACAGCCAGTTCGCTTCCCAGTGATAGACGGAAAGCTTTAGCTGCGGGATGTAATGATTTCTTAACCAAGGTATGTCAATGCAGTAATGCACTTGAAGCAATTGTTTGCGTGTCTCTAACCATGGTTTGCTTTTTAGCCAGTCAATTTCCCATATCTGGAAAAGAAAATCACAGAATGGGGATGTATGCAGGCGCTGATTGACTTTTCCAATTGGCAACAATGGAAGACGCTCGCTGCTGCGGATGAAGAGGCGGAACGGAGGAAACACAAATCTGGCCTCAACTCTGTCAAAAAAACGAAGAAGGTCGACGTCGACAAGCCATAGAATGGCCTTTAAGTGTACATACAAACTCACACACATCTATACATTACAAATTATGACATCGTTACAATAGGCTTACGTACGCCAACATTTTGTGAAGGTATGCGGTAATACACATGAAACTTGGTGCATATAGTATACTGCAGCTTGGGTACTTGAGATCGTGAATCTCTTGGCTTTCATAGCCATTCATGCTTCATATCTCTCAACATTACAGTCTTTCTCTTTTGTGGGGACCTCTAGGAGATTTCCCAATGGGATATCGCAATTGGTATCGCCCCCGCTATATAATTCAACTCACGTGATCGCTTAGTAACCCCAGTCACCTCAATTCTGCACCTTGGTCGCAAGATTTTCACCACCAACACCCGTCTACAAGAGAAACCCCGCGACCAGTCTCTTCCTTTTCTTTTTTCTTCTTCTCTTCTTTTTTTCTTTAGCCTTGTGCTCAAGCTCCGCAAGTCGCCGCGGCAGCCCACAGTCAGTTGCTCCGAGGTTTATATTTGTTCATATTTTCCCCTCTGTCCGCCTTTTGGACATAAAAAATTGACTATTCAGACAGTCTCGTGGCGAAATCCACGTCGTTGTCTGTCTATCCATCATGTCCCTTCAGATGGGCGTCCCGGGACTTCGGTCCATTGTGCAGCCTGTGACTAAGGTTAGCACTCGTTGCTTTTCCGTCTCGGCTGTCCAAGCCGGTCGGTTGGACCCCGAGTTGCGGAAGAAGGGGTTTCGTACCCTCGGTCGTCAGGATATGAAGCGTTTCTTGGAGAACTTGGAGCGCCGGTGGGAAGATAGCCGGAGGGATGGCCGTCAGACTTCTACGGGCTTCTACCTTGGTCCTCATGCTGATCAGCCTTTCCCTCTTAACCCTCAGTTCCGCAGTCAGCCTGTTCTCAGCGAGACGGCGAGAGAGTGGATTTACCGGAGAGTGGCACTGAAAGGCGAACCCCTCAAGTTGGTTTCTGCCGAGCTCGGTGTTGATGTCAGAAGAGTAGCTGCTGTTGTCCGGTTAAAGCAGGTTGAGAAGAGATGGATTTCAGAAGTAAGTACACTAATCATTGCCTACATGTTTTCACAGTGGTCACTTTGACTTCTAAATGATGAGACTCAACAAATTCGATTAGTCTTTAAGACAATTTCCATGGTTAGAATGCAAACCTATCTGATCGAAGTCAAAGTCCAACCACTGTGTGCCTTCGGACATTACCTTCCGAAACAAATCGCTAACCACGACTTCTGTCGTTGTTTAGGGCAAGGCTCTGGCCGTTCCTTACGCCAACGCTATCATGTCCATGTTGCCCCAAACTAGATACATCATCCCAAAGCCCGGCGAGACGAT
>JSUI01005851.1:0-10005 GCA_000833645.1 Huntiella omanensis | reverse complement strand
TATCATGACATGTCCTACTCCGAGTTTTCCAACTCCGACGGCAACTTCACTACCTGTCCCGCCGCTTTAGGCTACTCTTTTGCTGCAGGTACCACTGACGGACCTGGTTTCGCCGACTTCACCCAGGCGGATAGTGACTCTCCAGACGTGAGTCCCATCTGGCAAATCATCTCTGGTGCTCTCAAGACCCCTGATGAGAAGCAAGCATCCTGCCACGGTGATAAACCCATCCTTTTCGACGTGGGCGAACTTGACTGGCCGTACGCGTGGGGTCCCAACATCATTAACCACCAGACACTCCGCATCGGACAATTCTTCATGTTAGTTTCCAGTGGCGAGTTAACCACCATGGCCGGTCGTCGCTGGAGAAAAGCCGTTTCAGAAGCCGTTGTCGACATGGGAATTTCATCAGATCCAATCGTAGTCACCACCGGACCTTCCAACACCTATTCCCACTACGTCACCACCCCCGAAGAATACTCCGCCCAACGGTACGAAGGCGCTTCAACCCTCTTCGGACCAAACACTCTCCCCGCCTACATCAACCTCACCCTCTCCAACCTAATCCATCTCACCGACAACGCGACTTCCCAACCCGCCGCGGGTCCAAGTCCCCCCGACACCCGTGATATTTCCCTCCACCTATCCACCGGGGTCGTCTACGATGGTCATCCTATCGGAAAGGATTTCGGCTCTGTTACTACCCAGCCCAATAAGACGTATTCTCTGGCTTCTTCACCCACCGCTACTGCTGTGTTCACGGGGGCGAACCCGCGGAATAACCTTCGCTTGGGCGGTACGTTTGCCGCTGTGGAGAAGCTTGATGGGGGAGTTTGGACGCAGATTCGCTCGGATTATGATTGGCATTTGGTGTATACCTGGACAAGAACGAACGGACTGTTTGGTTACTCGGACGTCACGTTGACGTGGGAAGTTGAAGATACCGTGGAACCTGGTACTTATAGATTCAAGTACTACGGTGACTCCAAGGCTCTGTTAGGGAGCATTACTGCATTTGAGGGGACGTCTGATTCATTCACTTTAGTATAGTACATCCATATTTGTAATAATTAATTAAAAGTCTTTCTTCCAATTCAACCTAACTCCGTACTCATAAAGTGGTATCACATAATCTAATTGAGCTCGTCTAATGTATTCCCGACCCAAAACATATTTTCTTCTTTGCCTTACTCCGGGACTCCCTTCCGCCACTGCTTTGCCAATGGACTGCTAACCTTGGGTGCAAACTGCAAACTCTTCCTTCTGGCAGCCAACAACCTCATCATGACATTCTTGGACCCTTCTTTGTTATCCTTCTTCTCATCTAGTCCCTTCCCCATATGTAAACTCCTCTTGGGAGGCGGACAAGTCCGTAACATCTTTTCTCTTCTTGAGTCATCAACGTCTTCTTCCTCTTCTTCTTCTCTAACAACTCCCATTCCCATACCTCCCTTCTCTGCTGGTGATGGTGTCTCTGGCGGAACTAAAGCAGCGAACCGAGCGATAGCTTCTGGGGCAGGAGTAACAGGGACAGGTGACAACTGCCATCTGCCAACCTCTTCCTCCTCAAAAGCCTTCTCGTTATCCGTTGGTGTGCGTTCCCAGACTGTGGACTGACGTCTGGAACTCCGTCTTCTACCGCCGCCCGAAGGTGAATTAGGTGATGNACTCCCATCCCCATACCTCCCTTCTCTGCTGGTGATGGTGTCTCTGGCGGAACTAAAGCAGCGAACCGAGCGATAGCTTCTGGGGCAGGAGTAACAGGGACAGGTGATAACTGCCATCTGCCAACCTCTTCCTCCTCAAAAGCCTTCTCGTTATCCGTTGGTGTGCGTTCCCAAACTGTAGACTGACGTCTGGAACTCCGTCTTCTACCGCCGCCCGAAGGTGAATTAGGTGATGAGGAATATCCACCGGTAGTCCGTCTTCGACCACTCCGACGAACAGACGACGGGATCTGATGGATGTAATAAGGAGGTTCTTCTACCCAGGCGTTATCACGTTCACAATCCAGCACCCAGGAAACACCAACACAGTGTACAACACCGGCAGCCTCTTTAACCTTTTCAAGCGTAGATTGTCTTCCTTCCTTCCAGACAACATGAGTGATCCCGATTTTCCCAATTTGGTTAGGATCNTGCCAACCTCTTCCTCCTCAAAAGCCTTCTCGTTATCCGTTGGTGTGCGTTCCCAAACTGTAGACTGACGTCTGGAACTCCGTCTTCTACCGCCGCCCGAAGGTGAATTAGGTGATGAGGAATATCCACCGGTAGTCCGTCTTCGGCCACTCCGACGAACAGACGAAGGGATCTGATGGATGTAATAAGGAGGTTCTTCTACCCAGGCGTTATCACGTTCACAATCCAACACCCAGGAAACACCAACACAGTGTACAACACCGGCAGCCTCTTTAACCTTTTCAAGCGTAGATTGTCTTCCTTCCTTCCAGACAACATGAGTGATCCCGATTTTCCCAATTTGGTTAGGATCGTGAGGATCCCAAGACCATTCTGAGACACACTTGGCTCCCATCTGAGTAAGAAGATCAACAAACAAGGCACTTGCGTCGACACCTTCAGTAGTAAAAACGTCAACGAAGATAGTCGTACCCTTGAGGGCCGAGGCATTCACCTTGACAGGAGTAGAAGAGTACCCCGGGGTCCGAGGCGATGAAGCCCAAGACGAAGCTCCACTTCTAGCTGGAGTCCGTGGATGCAAGGGCGTCAATGAATCACTTTCCTCGGGCTTCTCTTCAATCTTCTCCGGTGTAGCAGAAGGTGCAGACCCAATAGAATGTCTTGTAACAGGCACTCTCCCACCGAAACTGACACGTTTTCCCTTTGAAGGTGAAGGTGTTGACTCGTCAACCTCCTTCAAAGGAATCTTGGAAACCGTGTGAACCTCCCTTTTGACAGTTGGTCTAGCAGGCGTCACCGGGGGAATCTCCGATGTCACATCATTGTCGTCACCTCCCATGAAACTATCCCCATCCTCATCGTGAAGTTCTCCAGAAGGCGGCCCCAACTCTCCATCAACATCCTCCACAGTAATGCTGATCCCCGATCTTCTGAAATCTTCAATATCCTCCGGGTCCTCCATCTGCTCATCATAAGCAGGTCCATCGTCAACAGGAACAGCCGGCAACTCGATCCCCATCTTCTCACAGTATTCTTTCTCCATCTCTTGTTCAAGCTCTTCATAAGACCGGTTAAGTTCCTCCACTTCATCAGGCTCCAAAACCGACATATCCTGTGCCTCCTCCGCCAACGCTAAATCCTCCTCTGTGATATCAAGATCATCGAACCCTTCAGCATCAAATCCATTCTTATCAACAGAAGAAACAACGTCATCCTCTTCAAGCTTCTCTTCTCCTTCCTCATCATAAGCATACCCCGACTCTTCGGCCATCTCCCGCTCAAACTGCTCCTCGATGTCAGCTTCAATCTCCCGTGAAAATTCATGATCGATGTCCGCCTCAATGGCTCTCTCAACCTCTTGATCTGCAAACCGCGCAAAGCTAGACCGTCTATCCTCCCCAATATCCTCTGACGAAATCATATTGATCTTGTTTGGTCTTGGCGTGGGAAGATCACTCTCATCCTCTACTTCGGCCTCCTCCTCTGGCTGCTCCTCTGGCTCCTCCTTCTCTTCTGGTTCTTCAATAACCTCTACATTCCTCATACTGCTCCTTCTCCGTCCCCTCCGCAACTCAGCCGGCTCCCACTCNCCCATTCTCTTAACTAAAGGCGTAAACCCAGATTCCTTCTTTTCCTCTCCCAATCTCGCAACTCCCGAAACTCTCCTTTTCGATCTCCTAACACTCGGTGTCCCGTCAACACTCCTCCCTACACTAGCTGCTCTCCCCGCTCTAGGTGTAACCTCCTCCTCCGAATCATCAAACTGCGGCTCGGCATCTTTTTGCCTCAACCCGAATGCACCACCAATAGACTTAGCCTTATGCAGCCTGGGTGATATCCGTCTAGGTGTTGGTTTGGGCGGTGAAAGATTCCGAGAAGACCGACGGCGAGGCGTGGGTTTAGCTGATCTAGACGGGGACTGCACTTGCTCTAACTGCTGTGTAATCTCCAACTCCGTCGGCTCCGCAGCACTGATCTCTCCATAATCCGACATGACACTGTCCCCATCCTCATCTGCTCTAGAAGATCCCAAATCAAAGCTGTCATCCAAAAGATGCGCCGTCGAGGTTCTAGGGAGAGGTCTCGGCCACGTCAAATCCAAAGTTGGCTCAAACCCAGACCTATCCACGCTCCTGGCATCGTCATCTTGCTCCTGGCTCATACCTCCTCTCATACCAAAGTGGCTCGGCAATCCATTGTCAAAAGTATCATCTCCAAGGTCATCAGACAAGACCATCGACTCCTCAACCACTTCCTCCACTTCCGAAGCAACAGAAGGCTTTCTATTCCGCGGCGACCGACGAACAGGCGCAAACATGTCACCAGTAAGATCCTCCTTATTAGCGAGGCTCCCGCCAGACCGTCTTCCAGGAAGCTTCAAACTAGGCGCATTGCCAAACAAAAGCCCCCTATTGGCAAACGGATTTGACACTGTATCATCACCCGCCATGAGCATCTGCGAGGGCTTCTTAGTCTCTGCTGGCGGTTCCTCATCCTCATCCTCTCTCTCCTCGATGACCTCCTCTCTACTCCCCGTCAACTTCGGCACCTCCAAATTTCCAAATGCAGTACTGGCAAATTTGAACCCTCTAGATCCACCTAATCTCTTCGCCGGGCTAGCCAACATAGAAATCTTGTGCTTGCCGAAAAGCGTCTCAGCCGCATTCTCATCAAACATGCCTTTAACAGGAGAAGCAGGTCTCTTAGCAGGCGAAGCCAAAATCCCCAAACTATCTGTGTCCCTCGACGTCACATCACTAGATGTAGTAGGCCCTCCGTCAAACAGCCCCTTAGCCGGAGAAGCAGGTCTCTTGGCCGGCGAGGCCAATAACGTGGTCTTGGCAGCATCTCTATCTAATTCATCCCTAGACGCCGTCACTCGGGGGGCCATACCAGCAAATAAATCAGGGGCTCGTTTCGCTGGTGACCGAAGTGGCTCTACTGTGACAGGAACAGGAATACCAGATTGTGAAGGCTGCTCAGGAGGCGGGAATGGCTTGTCGGGAGATGGCGCATGTTTCGCGGGAGACATGAGAATACCGAGTTGTTGAATCGTCGAGGAGTCTCCGCCATTAGCCGTATCTATAGGCTCGAGCTTGTGGGAAGATAAACGACCCCTCTTCGCGGGACTCTGTCTCAAAGCCAACGTAACTTCCCCGCCATCACCGTCATCAGACTTCTCCCTATTCTTATCAGGCTGAACTCCCGGTTTCTTAGCTGGTCTCCCCAATAACCCAGGCTGTCCCGCATTCTCCTTCTCCTCTCCCTTATCCGCAAACGCTCCGGTCTTTTTGGTAGTCACAGTAGTCGTAGCTGNTCTATTTGTCGACGAACCAGCTCTCACCCCCACGCTACTAGGTCCTACCGTCCGAGCCTTCTTAACAGCCGGGGCGCCAGCCTTACCTGGAGCTGTAACCACCGAGTTGGTAGTTCTTGTTGTCCTCCGTACCGGTTCCGCTCTCGCCGAGCTAGCCGCCGTTCCTCTCGTCGCCCGGCTAGCAGCGGTACTCGCCATAGCACGTGAAACCGGTCTCGCCGTCGTCGTAGCAGGTCTACTCGTGGATCTAGCAGGAGCAGGCGGCTTAACAGGGACTTTAGTTGTCTCCGTCTTCTTCGTGGCTGTCGGGGCTGGAGGGACGGGCGGCTTGGTGACTACGCGGGTTCTAGTAGCTGTAGTCGGTTTTATGATCGGGCGGGTAGGGACAGGCGGTTTCCGGGTTAACCGCTCGGGGCCCTTTTTAGAATCTTGAGTCGAGGCATCTCCGGGTGTATCGTCTTCTTCATAGGTACGGGTCTTGCGTTTGTTAGAGGCCGGTGGTGGGGGTGGTCTTGAACCCGTGCGGGAGGCTGGTCTGGAGGAGGCCCGCGAGGCTGGCCGGGAAGGTGGTCTAGAAGTTGGCCGAGTGGAGTTCGCGGGGGCAGATGTGGAGTTTGCTGATTTGGCCGAGGAGGCGGCTGTTGCGCGGGTTAAACGGGACGATATAGGCATTTTCGAGATCTCTGATTGATTTGTTCAAGTTGGTGTTGTATGTATGTATATAAGGGCGTGTTGGGTGTATGCATAAAGATTAAGCCAGGATAATGGCACCTCACGAGTCGATGAGGCAAGGGATTGTGCTCATGGGCCAAAATATGCGTGTATTATCGTATGTATGTATCGTCACTTGGACCTCAAGTTCCTTTCACTACCGGCCGGACACGTGAAGTGAAGACCCATCACAAAACATTGCCCTATCAAATCTACCGCCTTCCTGTTTCGACCTCCAGAAGCCTTAATTCGCACGGCAGTAAACAAACACCAGACCAGAACTTGCAGGCCTTTTAGGCGGTCAAGGTTTCTTCTTTGTTGACTTACCGTCGCGCTACCGAACCGTAGGAACCTGTTGTCCTGGTAATGATTACTAAGTTAGTGCGTGCACATGGTAGGGTTAGACCCGGGTTATCTGTGAACAAATTTACATAGGGTTAGGGCTGCCAAGACGTCAAGCTCAGCCTGTTTGGAGCTTGGGTGAAATGTGCATGAGGTGTGGGTTGTGACGTATGCAAGCGCGAATACTCCGATACTACGGACCAAACATGCATTTAACGAGGTGCGAAGGGGGTGAAGAAAGATACGGCCGAAGAGGCGGCGATGCACAAGAACACAAAAGAGCTTTCCCACATTGACATGATCTTGGCAGAGGCAGTGGAGAAACATGGTGGTTTTCTGTGGCGAGGGCCGTGTCTTGCATACGACGTAATATTGGTCACACTGATGCATGGATTGGATGAGTTTGCTAGTCATATTTTCAAAGGCTTTAAGTCTCGGCAAACATGGCAAGGCAGATCGAGCGGGGAAAATCTAAGAGAAAGATGGTGAACAACACCATGACATCGCCCAGTCTGTGGGTGTGAATCATTGCTTGGTTATCAGTGATTGATAGTAAACAGAGCGTTGGGATACGCTGACGTGGACTTTCCTCAATGGAAGACATGTGAAAATGATGGAGAAGGACTTCTCTATTAGCTGTTCGATCCTCGACCCACTTGGCGTGGAAATTCTAAAGCCGAGACTTCAACTTTGCATCCTCCCTTTGTCTATGTATATGGCCCCTTAAATCCTGTTTTCCCATCGGATTTTATTACGAACCCATTCCGACGCTGTCCCGACCAGCCCAATTATACCCGCAGCACCGTATGTACATACATACATATGTACATATGTAGACTCGACAAGTCTAGGCGGGCCGTAATCCAAAGGTCGCATCCCAGCCTTTCCAGAAGAAGGCCGTGTGAATATTCACCGGATCCTGCCATGGGAATTCCAGGGGGAGCATAAAGNGAATAAGGAGGTTCCGGAGTTCACAGTTCAACGGACGGTAAGCAGACTTACACACCAGTGGGGTGTTAGAAACACACCATGGGCTGGACGATAAAATACAGGGGCGTAAGCCTCTGTATTCCAATAGATCCTGCCATGGGAATTCCAGGGGGAGCATAAAGTGTAACATTACAAACATCCAAGCTCATGCGTGGAATGTATTGAACGGCGGATATAAGTACGGCTAAGCGTATGGTGGAGGAAGCCATCTTGCGCCATCTCGACAACAAATGACTGACCACCGCGAAAAACTCCGAGAAATTGTACGCCCTGACCAGGTCAGTCTATCGCGCGGCTGGTGGCTCGACAGCCGATTCCGTTTTCATTTTCACATGTCGGCCGTTGAACCCTGGTGTGTTGTTTCCCGCTCAATGCAATAGTAGTATGCGGCTGCAGGAGTATGTATGTACGCACACGCACCAGACCACACGTGCCAATGAGGGCAAAATGAAGCCAAAATGAGGTCTCCACACCACCTTCATGTCGCTTGAAGCGCATTGGGAAAGGGGTACAGTAGCTTAGAGGTTCCAATACAATGTATTTGTTCCGAAGGAGAAGCATCTTGTTGCACAACCCAGCTGAGGTGTAACTACCGACGTATCCAAGTACGGTACGACATCGAGTTGAGTTTCCGCTGAAAAGAAAAACAAACTCACGGTTCCAGCCCGCCGTCCAACCCGACTTGGCATAGCAAGCAACGTCGATCAGTAAGATGATCAAAAAGCCAGTTTTGGAAAGCTCGCTACGGTTTCTGCGCCGTAGACCATACTACCTCAACAACGTTGTCCAATGATAGGCTAGACAAAACGACGAGGCACGGCCATGTCGGGGTTAGAGGTTCGCCGGGATAGTCGTACTGGGTTGGCATGTGCAGAGGCAGTGGGCCCTGTCGGGACCCTGGTATCGGAGTGGGTGCTCGGGCTATAACAAATTGGCGTGACGTAGACTAGAGACGATAGTCAGTCAAATGGACAGGATACTCCGGTGCGGAAAGAAGGAAGAAGGCGTAGAAGCGTCGGTGTTCACGGTCCGTACAGTTTGTCACGCCACGGTGAGCGAAGGATAGGAGGCTGGATCCTGCTGTCGATCTCTATTTTGCTGGGATGTGTGTATTGGACTGGTGCAAGATGTAACGTCTTAGCTAGCGGGGCTATTAGCTGCAAGATGACTACGCTTTGTTCGATACTATAGGAGAGTGGAGAAGATATAAAGGTGAGTGTCGCCCGGCTGGTTTGCTGGCCAGCGTGTTAGTTGTTTAACCCTTCATCCGATTGCCGGTCCTTGTGTTCTCGTTAGCTTCTGTGAGTTAATCCGTTGTGTGACTAGTCTTGGCGGAAATCATTTACTAACTTTTCTATTACCCCATGTCAGACATTGTACGTATTTTCGCACATCATTGTCTCTGTCGTGCCACCGTCGTCATGTATGAGACTTAGACAACAAATTGTGGTTTCTAGCAATGGGATTTATATACAAATCTGTCCCCTGCTAGATGATCAACTTCGAATTTGGAGCTCCAGTTCTTAGCGCTGTGATTTTGAAAGAAGCTTTTCCAGCTGACCCGATGTAGCATTATTTATCCGAAGTCCTACTACCCTGCTGACCCAGCACTCCAACACGACCCAAAACGGAACTTTCCAAAACAAAAGCATATTTCCGGTTCGTTCAGACAACTTCTAATCTTGTTCATTAGCGCCATTCCCAAACAGCAATAGCAAAAAAGCAGCCCCTCTACCAAAAAAATTATTCCCTACACCCCGCTCTATTTCCCCAAACCTTCATTTTTTCTTCCCCNTACTTGCCCATCTCCCCCCCCCTCCATCCGCAAGGCTGACGGTCTTTCGTCTGAGGAGACCGCTTGGTTGTCCAAGCGTTCCCCCAAGGCCCAATCTGCCTTTGCCGAGTTCCTTTCCCGCGCGAACATCTCGGATTTTGATTACACTTCGTACCTGGCTCAGGATGAGGCCCAGCCCGTTCTTGCCGCTGCCATCTCCGGCGGTGGTTACCGTGCCCTGATGTATGGTGCTGGTTTCCTTAAGGCTGCTGACAGCCGCACTACTGATGCTACTTCTGAAGGCGGTGTTGGTGGTCTTCTCCAGTCCCTTACCTACCTTGGTGGTCTTTCCGGTGGTTCCTGGTTGGTCGGTTCGATGTACATGAACAACTTCACGTCCATTGAGTCTATTCAGAGCAACTCCGATATCTGGCAATTCCAGAACAGCATCCTGTCTGGTCCTCCCTCGGTCTCTTCCACTCTCGGGTACCTTGCCACCCTTCAGTCCGAGGTTAAGGCTAAGCAAGCTGCTGGTTTCGATGTCTCCCTCACCGACTACTGGGGCCGCGCCCTCGCGTACCAGCTTATTGACGCCTCTGGCGGTGGCCCTGGCTACACCTACTCTTCTATCTCCAACGAGGAGAACTTTGCTGCTGGTGAACAGCCTCTGCCCGTCATTGTTGCTGTCGGTCGTGCGGAAGGCACCACTGTGATCAACCTGAACTCCACCGTCT